>SCLD01091980.1:0-12783 GCA_004367895.1 Oikopleura longicauda | reverse complement strand
ACCGAATTTAACCAGTTTGATAGAACAAGTCGAAACTGGTGTTTCTGGAATTCGAGCAAGATTTTGGTCTCAAAGGAATGGTGATTGGTGGTTGTCTTTTGTCTCTTTGGCATTAAGGGATTCTGATCGCGGCGAAAGGCAAGCCGTTGTGCCGATATTAGTCCTTGAATATATTTGGGCTTCTGAAGAATGGGTCATGGCTGATGGTCAATCAGGTACTTTAAACCATTAATGACTAATAATTTATGACTAATTTATTATTTTTGAGAAATTATGACTAATAATTTAGATCGATGGACAACATTTGGTTTATATAATAAAGTTGGTAAACTAATAACAGCTCAGTTTGCCAATGAACCTGTTGCCATTCTTTATGGGATTATGTTGAACAATCAACCTTTTTCTCTCTGCATTCGAAGGGAACCATTTCAAGTTCGATGCGAAAACGAAACGTGTTTTGAATGCAAAGGGAATCTACTTGATTTGTCTCATCTATGGTCAAATTCCGTACCAGTCATTCTTGCTCAACAGATTCTGGACCAACTTCCAAAGAAGAAGAATTGTCAGTCCCAATGTTCGAAGAATTATGGTCACGTTATGCCTGAGGATTTGGACTGGGACAAAATCGAACGGAGTTTTCGTAAGTTAATTTTCAATTTTAAATATATTTTGACTAAAACTTGAAATATATATTTTTTATAAAAATTGATTTTTCTTTTTTTAGGTCTGAAAAATCGTGATGGCGATGACTTGGCCATGCTGCTTTACTTGGGTCCCGGTCATGGACGAATCGGAAACAATTTGAATCATCTAAGACAACTTGTTGAGGTAAATTTTACTTATATGTGACTTAGTTTAGACGAATTAATTTTAGGATTTGATTCAATGTTTGTGGTCCGCCTCTATTGACGGTGATTTTCGTCCCAACATGCGTGATGTCCTTGGACATTTTAGCCACCCTTTCCCATCAAAAGATGGTAACCGAAGATCTTTTGTCCAAGTGACCGATTTGCGACGAATTCCTCAAAATTCGGTTGCGCCATTTCGAATGGAATGCCGAGATTTAGTTGAAGTTGATTGGTCTAATGCAACCTCTAGTGTTTTGGTTGCTTTTGTTGGTGAGTTAGATTGGTTTT
Source organism: Oikopleura longicauda (assembly GCA_004367895.1). Classification (NCBI taxonomy): domain Eukaryota; kingdom Metazoa; phylum Chordata; class Appendicularia; order Copelata; family Oikopleuridae; genus Oikopleura; species Oikopleura longicauda. Next base: position 11,647 of record SCLD01091980.1, on the reverse strand, counting down.
AATTTTTACCTATATATAGACTAATCATTAATATTATTTTATAGCTAGCATGTTTATATGCCATCAAACCATGCATGGAAATCGTGGGTCCAATTTTGTGGGTGGCACCCCGAATACTAGATTGAGACAAGATTGTCATTTCAGACACTCTGTCACGCCTGCACAGGTATATTTGGATTTTCTTATTTTTATATTGACATTTTCTTATAGTTGCGTCAATACCGGAATGAGAATTACCCGCAGTATGCCCAAATATATGACGAATCATTTATGCAAGCCTGGATTGAACTTGCAGAGACCAGTGACTATATTACACGAGATCACAAAGATAATTTGAATGCATTATGCTATTCTTTGAAATGGTAACAGTTTTGTCTCTGTAAATAAAACGGAGTTTTGTATTTTGTATTTTTATTTTATGCATGGTTTAGTTATGAGCATTTATAATAGGTCATATTGACAAATTTGATCTATTTATTCTTATTATTGACAAATCCCTGAAACTATTTATTCTTATTATTGACAAATCCTTGAAACTATTTATCTAACTAACAGATATGGGTTAGTGTGATTGATGTGTGAGTCCACTCAACCATATGAGTTTACTCAACCATATGAGTACTCTGTGTGTGATTGATCTAATCTGTGACCAGTGGTGCATATATCACGTTGATTTTCGTCACGTGTTTAGTCGTATAAAAAGAATGGTTTTGGTATCTTAATCATTAAGTTTCAATTCATATTGAAAAGACAAAAATAAATTAACTTTTATTTTACAGAGTTTTAGTCCGGTTTTAGTCCCCTTGTTCAATATGGATCCAAATGATCCTAATAACCCTAATCGTCCAAATCAAGGTGTGTATGAACCTGATTCTATAGACAGTGGTGTCTGGTCTTACGCTTCTAGCGATGCTTCCAGTAATGCTTCCGGTTACTCCGCTGATCATGAGAACTAATCGAATAAGAGATGTATTGCCTCAAATGTGACTAAAACTGTCTGATTTTATTTTTCACCCATTCCTTTTATTATTTTTAGTCTGTTTCAATTTCTACGCAATTTATTGCTTGATATTTCTGTTTAAATACTTGATTTTCGTTATAATAAATACCTTCTTGAAATTGGTGTGATTCTGGTATAGAAGCATTTATTGTGAACTTCATTGGTGAAGTTTTAATGATTTGTAAAAATCTATCACCCTCTGGGGTCAATGATTCTTCATCATCAAATATATCAAATTTGACGGTACATGAATTTATATTCACAGGAAATACTCGATCGATTAGACTAAAACTTAGCCATATTCCTTTTGGTATGTCTATATCTAATTCTGATTCCCTATATACAAAAACTAGCTTCTTTTTAAAGTCAATTTTGTCAACACGATAAGTATATCGTGGTTCGTTTTTGTTATAAGGTTCTTTAAGTGTAATTAAATCGTTTGGTCTTAGTATTGTCAGTTCTGGTAAAGTCACTAACGGTGAATTTAGACGTGGGTCTGTGTAAGGGACTAAATCTAATTCGCGTTTTTGTTCCTTTTGAACATTTCTGCGGTCCTCATAAAGACGTCTGGCCTCTCGTCTTATTTGAATACCTTTTATTAGTCTTTTAACGTCTATTTCTATTTGGCTACTATCTTGCCAACCTCTGCCTGTAAATATTTCTGAAGGTGTATAACCTGAGGCACCTATAGATGTATTACATTTTGCTGCTGCCAGATGGCAACATGTTGAATGACTAAAAGGTGTTGATTCAATTAACTGGACTAAATACTGACTAAACGATTTTATTCGAGCGTCTAAATCTGGTATAATATTTTTGGACAGACTCGTTGAAGTATAAAATAGAACTTCAATGTTTAATAATTTCAGAGTTTGGATTAGTCCTGGACTTGTGTGCCATGTCGCTTGGTCACATCTGATAGTTAATTTTGTGGAATCCATACTATGCGGACATAAACAGGTTTTAATATGGGCCATGATTTGGACGAATTTAACAGCGGTCATGGCGTTTTCATAGACCACTACCATCATAAAGCCTGATAGTGCTTCAATGGCCACCATCATTTTTATAACTCTACCTTTAAAGGTACGAGTTACTTCATCACATATAATTGTATGATATAGCCTTGGGGGAATTGGCACTGGTCGTTGATTTGTCTGAATGAATTTTCCTCCTCCCTGGTGGAGGGCGCACTTTGTACACCATTGACTAAACTGTTTTACTTTGTCTTTAATATGGTCGAATTGAAAATGCTTTTGAACCTGTTTAGTCAGTTGGGTTAATGAGGTATGACCAAACGTGTTGTGTGTTGCACTGATTGCTATCATTGCTGATTCAGAGGGAAGTGGGACTACTCTATGAACTACGCCATCGATAACTTTATCGATTCTAATATAGCCATTTTCTATTTTTGCCCTTCTTGTTTCTAGTAATGTCTGTAATGGACGTTTTGTTTTAGGGAACGATACGCAGCCGTTTATTAGTCCTTTATATAACTGGATTAGTTGTTTGTCTTTTAGTTGTTCAGAAAGTATGAATTTTGAATCTTCTAAAAGACTTCTTAAATTATATTTTGTGTTTGTAGGGACTAATTTGCGTATAGGGTCATAGTAATCGATGGACAAAACTTTAAATATTTCTTTATGTGATGGCGTAAAGACGTCGTTTTCGTAAAAGATTTTGTTTACGATTTTGTCATAATGTTTAGTTTGATTTACCGCATTTATATTTAACAGACTTGCTATTGAATATAAAGTTGCTGATAATGTAGGGTCGTCAGATGGGATTTCACCTCTGCGAAATCGTTCGAAAATTTTTACGACTCCCCTACTATCGGTTATGACTGTAATAGTCAACTTTGTTTGGGACAAAAGCGGCAAAAATGCATATATGAGTGATTTTAGTCCCAAAAATTCCATATGGCAACTTGAGATTAGTTCAGTGGTACTTTTTCTGACTTTGCTGAAAAATCCTACCACTTGGGGTACACTATTATTTTTTTGATACAAAAATCCTCCAGTTGCAATTTTGCTAGTGTCTACAACAATAATTGACTCTAGCTCTGGGTCAAAGGGATATAGTGCACATAGGTCATTTAGGGCCTGTTTTACCTTATTAAATTCATCTATTAATTCATTAGTCCAGACTAATATTTCATTCCCTTCCCCTTTACATGCATCATTTAAAAGTTTTAATAAGGCGCTGCTGCGTCGTAAAAATTGTGCTAGCCACCTTACTTGGTATATAAATGATTTTAGTTGGGTTTTCGTTTTAATATCTTCGATTTTTATACCCATTATTTTTAATATGTAATGGGGACTGGCTTTTAATTTTCCTTCTTGTATTAAATGTCCTAAGTAGTTGAATGATTTTACGTGGACGAAACATTTTTGACCTTTTAGTCTTACTCCGTTGACTAAACATATTCTCAAAAACTGTTCTAATATTCTCAAATAGGTTGATTTGTCTGGTTTGGTCGATAATATTATGTCATCCATATATTTTCGGCAATATTCATGGATTGGAAAGTATAACCTAGACATAGTTTCTTGACAAATCTGAACTGAAGGTGCCCATCCTTGTACTACCCGAGTAAAACAGTATTGACCCAGTATTGGGATGTTAATGCAAAAATAGGGCCATAGGTCTCTATGTAATGGTATTAAATAAAATGCGTTTGCTACATCGCATTTAAAATTAAATCCATGTTCACTTGCCTTAATAGCGAAGTTTAAGGCGTCAGGAAGGTTGTCCGTTTGGACTCCCGTATATTTTGTCCGTCCGTTGACAGGTTGACTATTTACCACTATTCTAGCACTTTGAAGGATGTCAATGATTTTACCATTATCATCTTTTTTCTTGACTAATAGCATCATTAACTGTTGTTTCGGAACAACTCCTACCTCGTGGCATGGTTTTATTATTCCGTGTGCTGCAAGTTGTGAAACTTGTTTTAAAAGAGCTATCAGATTTTGTCCTTCCAGCTTTGAATGTCCTGGTCGTTGCGGACTAATCTGATTAGATTCTTTTATTGTTCCGTTTACTTCATAGTCCGGACCTAGACAACCTATATCACTAGCGAACACCTGTTTGTATTTTGTAAATAAAGACTTTATTTTTGTGACAAATTCTGGGTCCGATTTAGACAGTACGGGGTCGAAAGTTATTTTATCCGTTGAAAATGTCTCTTGGTCATGTTTTCGGATATTTTCTATATATGACATTAAGACCGACCGATTATCTATGTAAGGGTTTTGACTAATCTTTGGTAAACGCCCCTCTTGTGTCATTTCTTTTAATAATTTGTCAATACATTCAGTACAACCCTTACATGTTTTAGTCATATGGCAAGGATCGCCAAGTACTGCTTTATGACTAAATCTATCATTTGGTATAAAATGGTTATCCTGTAAATTTTCAGGGTCTTCAATTATTTCATTAATGGGTGATATCATTCTTTCAAAAATGTGTTTCAATGAATCGGACTGGTTTTCTATTAGCAGTCCCTGGCGGCTAAGTGAACTAATCGTTGGCATTTTTAGTACTGTACCGGACAATTCTTTCTTTGTAAAAGACACGGTAGAGTTATTATAGTTTAAGATTAGTCCGTTTGAAATGATATCGGGTCCCCCCATTAAAATGGTGTCGGATGTTTTTCCCTTACAGACTACGACATTGTTTAATGTTATCCATCCGATTTGACTAATATATATTTTTACATTGACTAAATCATCACTGAGATTTAAAACGCTTCCGGACACTCCGGAATATTTTAATTTTCGTTTTCCTGAAATATGAAAATTATGTTTGGTCAGTGCGGACTCATTTATTAGTGATATTGATGCACCTGTATCAATCAATAACCATCCGGCTTTGTCTTTGTCAAAATGGCATTTAAAAATAGGTTTGGGGTTTTGTATTCCTGAAATGTTATTTATATGCCAGGGTGCTTGTGGACGTAATATGTTTGGACTAAATTGATTAAAATTCTGACTAAATTCTACTTTGTTTAGTCATATATCACCTAATGCTTGTGATATAAGATAATTATTATGGTCTTGATCGACCATATTAATATTTGGGGCTGCATATTCTAGTCCTTCGGATTCTAATTCATGAAAGTGTTGGACTTGGACTTGACAAACGTCATAACCATCAATTTTTTGAATAAAGTTATAACCAGGTCGTAGTCGACCCGATTTGTCATATGGACAATTTGAATTTGGTCCTCCACCCCACGGACCTTGATGATATTTATTAGTCCCTGCCCAGCGACTGCAATGCATGCAAATAAAACGTTTCAAACGATTTGTCGTATTATTATTATTCGAATTACCAAATCGTTGGTTAGGGTTTTGTTTGCGGACTGGATTTTGACGAAATGGTGGTGGATTTGATGGACGAAACTGACGATTTGGTCGAATTTGGGGACGAAAACTTCGATTCTGAAAACCCCGATTTTGGGTTTGCCTGCCTCGAGAACGGTTTTGTCCTCGTCTGACGTAATTAATTTCTGGGACAAAATCAATTTTATTGTATTGGTTATTACTTTTGTAATCATCCAATATTCTATAGAGTTCGGCCCGGTTTTCGTGCCAAGAAATATAAGTGACTTTACCTTTTATTTCTTGGTGGAAAAGTCGTTGGATTTTGTCCCAATCTTTGATTGGTGCTTGATCTTTAAGTATCATAAATTGCATGAGACTACTAATCATTGGGTTAAGTTCCTCCGGGTATTTCTGTTTTTGAAGGTCTCCTTCAAAATCTGAACATTCCGGGAACTCTTTTTCATCAATTATGAATTTGTCTGTTATTAATGAACGCAAGTGTTGTATTTTAAATTCTGTTGGGCTTTTGCTAGACAAAACATCGTTCATTTTTTTAAACCAATCAATTACGGTCTCCTGGGTGTGACCTCGTTTGTACCTTCTTCGGACTGCTGCAATAACAGCTCGGTAATCTACATATATTGCACTTTTAAAACTGCTCAATATGTCAAGGACTAAACTCTCTGAGCCACATTTATATACTGACTTGAGCACTTGGAGATTCTCATCATATTCAGAGAAGTATGCTTGTGTAGCGAATCCTGCTGCTATTTGTCCAGAATAATAACCTCCTGTTAGGAAGTTTACAATTGCGTCGTATATCCTAAGATATTTTTCTGGCGTTGCTGGTATAGTATTAGGTATATTTGCCTCTGCATTCGCATCTATTTTAACAGGTGTAAATACCTGTACTTTTAATGCTTCGGACCAATCGGTTTTTAATGGCTTTTTTTCATCAAAAAGCATTATTTGACTAAAATCTACTAAACCAGAGTTTTTCGCAATGTCAATTAGTCCCGGAAGGTTATTCGCGACCTGAAATTTGACAATAGGGATGTCTGTTGATCCCTTTTTGTCCTGCGTCCAGGTATATCGGAATATTCTTGATTTTCCTTTTGGGTCCCCTTCAAGGTCTGACATAAATGTCGCCATCCAGGATTCAAATACATCTTCCTGACAGGTGGGGGTATTGGGTAGACGAAAACTTTGACCGGAGACCATTCTCCGGTATATAAGATTCATATGTGAATCATTTTTCACATCGAAATTACTAATTCCTTGTGTTAAATTTTCTATTGATTGTGGATCTTCCTCATTTTCATCTTCCATTTCATTTATTTCGTCATCGTCATCGATCATTACATTGATATCATATGATTCTGCTTCTTCGTAGAAGTTTTCATCGTCTGCCATTATGCCCTACGCACCCGGTCCGTGTTCGGAGAGGGGTTGAATTAAACACTTCAGTCACCACGCGAGGGTTACGAACTAGAAGTGAATAAAACACGTGGTTTTAGCAAAGTTGACCTAAGTTTATTATTTAGGAAGGTACAGTGGGGAGAGAGTTAAAGACTAATACTCACCGGGCGTCAGTAGAGCGCGGTGTGTTTAAACTAAAGTGAGCAGAAGCTTCGTTCTTCAAAGCAGCTGCTTGTGTTGGTGTTGTTGGTGTTGGTGGTGTTGTTGTAGTTAACGGCGTCACTGGTACCTTCAGGCGTCCGTCTCTTTTATATATTATCTATATATTGACTTATGAGCCGTAAGTCACTTACGTGTAAGTTACGGACTAATATTCTCTAAGTGACTTGGCTCAGATTTCAGATTACGATTGCTAACATTATAGCGCTAGAGCGCCTACACAGTCGATTAGTCCCCCAGACTAAATACGGTTTATATTGGTCCTATTACTGTGTATCACGAGTTAAAGGCGTGCGTGGACTCCCTGTAAATTATTGCTATCGTAATTTGAAATTTTTATATGTTTGTAATATATATATATATATATATAGATAATTTCCTAAGACTAAACATCTTCCAAATCTGGGATTTCATCCCATGATTGGTCGAGATCGATGAAAACTGAATCATCGAACAAGTCGTTTTCCATAGAATAGTTTTCGACTATTTCAATGGAAGGACGAATCGCTTGGTTTCCATCCCTGACTAATTCCCATGCACCCGATGTAGATAAATTCACACCTTCAGATAGGTATGTACCTTGTCTTGAACCTTTTTGTGATTTTCTTGGGCATTTGGGGACATTTTGATTTGAATCCGGATTCAATGCTGGCGTTGAAGGACATGTCGAATTCATGTTTGGTCTTGCTGGTGTAGTATCTGGTGATTTATCTGATAATCTGCTGAGTTCTAGCGCCTGAGCTATGATCACCATTTCATTTTCGACTTCCCCGTCGGAATCGTCGAAATCATCATGGGTCGTATTTGTACCTACACCACTGGTCTCATCTAGACCAGAGTCTTTTGTTGGTTCCCAAATATCAGTTGGCGTGACTAAATCGGTTTGGGTCGCGATTGTTGAACAATCGTTCAGAAGGGATAATCCTCTAGCTTGGGCCTCCATTTCTTCTATATATACACGGAGTAAACTAAATGCTGAACCGGAACCGATTCTGGTTGGCATCCATACTAACCATTTTACATGTTTAGTCACTCCTGTATATGGGTTTCCTACCATGGACAAGAGGAATTTCTTCCCAGCGGACTGCTTGGCCATTAGTCGAAGGATTGGTATATAATCAATCGCAAATGATTGGGACGAAAGCATGTCAGTGGAACAATTATCATACTTTTGGACAAATTCCGATGCCAAGTTCCATATTTCCGTCAATTTTTGGCGATTGTAAGTGTTCGCCACTTTGGTGATTTGGGTGTAAGCCTCCTCCATGGTAAAAATAGCATTTTTACACATTGTCTTGGCTACATATTGGTTTCATACTCAGGACTAATATTTCTTTTACTTGATCAGTATGACTAATCGTAAATTTAAATTATGAAACCAATCTGTTCCAATATTGTCCTCTAGACCAGGGTTACGATTTTTGTCAGACATTGTATTGGAAAAAAAATCACTTTTTTTTTGTGTTTGTCTCTCGATTCTAGTTTTAAGAATGATTTGTCTGACAAAAATTTTAACTGACGATTTCGTTCTTAATTGGTTTCTGACCAATAGGGGCCTTGATGACTAATTTGGTGGTCTTATCATAAGTTGTGGTCGTGGTGTTTTTAAATTGTGTATTTCAGCCTACGTAATTTTATAAATTGCACGTGTTGGTCAGATTGGACAAATCAAATTAACTTTGTGACGAACTCAAGGTAAGCCTTTTTTTATTTCAAGAATTTTTGTCCGTTCATGATTCTATGTGGACAATTTCCTTTGAATTTAATCAGAAATAATCGCGACTAAAATGTTTCTTATAAATACACAGTATCTCACAAGATTTCACTTTTATATTTTTATAAAATTTAAATCTTGAGAGACTCTGAAAGAAAAAGTTTTGAAGAAATTCCGGAACGTTTTAGTCTTATTAGTCTTCAAATTAAAGGTAACATTTCATTTTAGTATTTCGACTAAATCAGGAATGTCATAGATGCGGACGAAACTGCCTAACTGGAACACTGACCCGTTTTATTTCCTGTCAAGGTCTGAGAAAAGGCAGATTAGACTTACTAGTCGTGATTGTCACGAAAGTTTGGTCCAGCAAAATCCGAACGGGACGTTTGCGCTTAGGGTGCCACCCAAATTGCCAAATAGGTTCGTTGAACCCGAATCAATGACTATCAGGAAAAAGGGACGAGTATATATGGAACTCATGGAGAAAATGAAGCCGCCCAAACTTCGTCGTGGTTTGGAACGCAGAACTGCACGCGTTCAGCGGGAGAGAAAGGATTGTTTCATAATTTTTATATTTCGGTCAAAATATTAATTTTTGTTTTTCTTATTTATGAAAATAATATAAAGGATCGTAATTTATGCCGTGTTAGTCCTCAGAAAATGGTAAATGATGGTTATCATTGTTTACCCAAGGAATATTTTAATACTAAACTTTATTTTCGTTTATTTCTTATAAATAATTTCTTTGAATTTTTGAGTTTAAAAATTTTAAAAGGTTAATCAATCATGGGCAGAAGAAATGAGTTCCAATGACGAATCTGATTCAAAATCTATTCCAGATGTTGAAGATCACGGTAATGAGCCTTCACAATCATCAGTTACAGACTGTAATGATAGTCATGAGAAAATGATTGTTGAAGAAGCTGAGTTGCTTGAAATGGAGAATCTGAAGAAGTCTGATGAGCTTGAGATTTTATCAGCCGGGGAGACTAAAGATGATACTGATGAACCTGCCAGTGATGAGATTGAAGCTGAATTATTGAAGTCTCCAGCAACTTCCGAAATGGCTAATCCACATTTGGACACTCCATATCCTTCGGATGACGAATCAGAAGCCGACGATTTCATTGTCACATCATCTTTATTGGATGAGTCTATAACCTCGGATATGTCGATTGAGCCTATGGACTGTGGATCATCTGTTTTTGTCCCAAAAGTTTTAGTCACTGAGACTGCATCTGGAGTATGCGTGGGTCATTGTGGTTGTCTCAGATGTGACAAATGTTTAAAATGTAACATTTGCGTTTCATGCAAATTGTGCAAAAAGTGTGGCGACTGCAAATATTTGTCTTTGGAGACTAAAAGGGCCAAACCTACTCAGAAACGGATTAGTCTAGAAGGGCCTGTCCAGAAACTAGATGGTTCTAAGACTATTAAAATTGGTGACAAAATTGGTGACAAAATTGGTGACAAAATTGGTGACAAAATTCAAATGGTGGACGAAAATTCAAAAGTTGATGTCATGAATGATGAGACTAATGCTGCTTTTGTCGCTAAAAATATCATTGACGTAAGTATACTTATTGGTTTTGACCTAAGTATTAAAGTACCACACCTTACTAAAAAGGAATTTAAAATGAATCGGTTTTGTGCCAGACGAATTCTTATTACTAATCGTAGGTTGGAAGTTCAGAAACCATATCGGGTCCAAGAAATTATTGATCAGCTAGGGTTTATCGAATTTTTAACTGATGAAGACTTTTTCTTAAAAGTTAGTCTCGTTGGTTATACTGATATATTGATTCCCCGTTGTGGTATTCGGTTACTCGGTTCCTTATGTTTTTGTCCCTTAGTTAAATGGGTTGTAAAATTTCAGGGACAATTTGAGTCCAATGATTTAAGATTAATTGGCTCGTATCTTGAAAGTCATTTAAGTTTTGATAACCGTGTAACCTTTCAAATTAAAGCGGATTTGACTAAAAATCTTTTTAAGAAACCTCAAATAGAGACAAAAACTATTGAGAAAAAGGTCGAAAAGCAAATTGGGAAACCAAAATTGGTTTCGAATACTGAACGTATTAGTCCCCCTATGATTCCTCGTCCTATGTCTCCTCGACAAAATCCTTCACCGATTAGTCTTCGTCCTGGTTTCCCTGGACGACCACCTGTTGATGCCCGTGCACCATTTTTCAATTGGCCGTCTCATTCTCGAAATAAAGGAACACCGAAAGCGCGCCAAATTCAACATCAGCGTGACAGGGCGACGGATGCTTTATTGGAACTTGATTCACGTGAAACCCGTGAAATGCGACTAATAACCAGGTAATTTATAATGTGACAGTATACTTAGACTAATACATTTTTTTAATAAGAACCATAATTTATTTTTAAATTGTGAGACTAAATCTGTTTTTATTAATCGGGGAATTGATTCACTGTATCTATAGCTACCAAGTCGCTATCGACAGCAACTCTCACGTGATATGTATATAACATAAATGATCTAATTTAATATATTATTTTTGATTTGTCTGACTAATCCTATTTTAAGCCCTCGAGTGTTTGAAGCTTATCAAGCTCATCGATTGCGTGGACAAAATAACAATGGCCGCCGAATATTTCCTAGTTATAGAACTAGTGCAGGAAAAATTGTTCCTCCGACTGATGTTCCATCCAGTACTGTTCCTGATTTTGATCAGACTAATCGTGCTTGGTCTGGAAAGGAAGTTGTTCAATTGAAACGACCTTCGGACAAAAACTTCTATCTAGGTATGTTTTTGATACTTATATATCAAAATGGCTTTTGTGTAAAAATGACCTATATGGGCCCTTAATGGGTTTAAGGGTGTGCATGTGGGGGTAGTTTTTACCGAATTTAACCAGTTTGATAGAACAAGTCGAAACTGGTGTTTCTGGAATTCGAGCAAGATTTTGGTCTCAAAGGAATGGTGATTGGTGGTTGTCTTT
>SCLD01091969.1:0-12786 GCA_004367895.1 Oikopleura longicauda | reverse complement strand
TTCAATTCATCGTTTTGCACTTTGACTAGTTGTTTCCAAACTTCTTTCTGTTTAATTTCCGTGTTTACTGCTATTCTGGCATTGTTGATAATGTTACCAATTTCTTTAAGAGATTTCGCTTCGACTGTAAAAGCTGCGAAGCTGACTACATCTAACTGAAGACTCAGACATGTGTTTTCTATATCCACTGGTTCATTTAGTGTTTCGAGCACTCTGCAGTTGTGACAATTCTTGGGCGCTTTTCCGACTCTATGCTGACATTTCATTTTATAATGATCAGATATCATACAATTAAAATCCGGTGTTCCAATAACTTCTTTGATATCTTTGGGTAACTCGTTGAATAGTTTTATGGCGTTGTATGGAAATAGTTTCATGTCTTTGTCATGTTCTTTGTTTATCATTATTGGTACGTTGTTATTTTCCACTTTACTCATTCTCTCCGCTTCGGCTAGACCAGAGTTGAATTTCACTCTTTTAAAATGACGGTTACCTTCTTTCCAATAGAATAGTTTGTTAATTTTACTGAAAGTTTGTGATGGAATTCCATTTGTTAGGATTCTGTTTAGGAATCTTAAGATACATAACTCGTGTAGGTTTTTATAATTAATCCAACCTACTTCATGAAATGCTTTTTGGTTATCCGTTTTATTATTGACGGATGGTTTCCACCCATAAATATCTTCGATTATACGTATTATCATTCTGTCTATCTTTTTATATGTCTTGTCTGACTGTATGGGCATTATTTCAGCTCCATAGTTTAGGTTACCATATATTAATGCTCTGGCCACTTTACATGCTTGTTTTCTATTGATCACACTCATAACATTAATGATGCTTATCCTGATTTCTGATAGCTTGTATTTTAGATGTTTGATCTGTTTATGAAAGTCTAAATCTTGGTCAAATCTGAACCCTAGGTATTTGATATCGTTAACTTGCTTAATTTTATGCCTTTTGCCTTTAATCGTTACTTCAATTTCATCGTTACCTTTCTTACCTATAACAGTGAACGTGCATTTAGCTGGTTCAAGCAGAAGACCATTACCGTCCGACCATTGTGAGATGCTTTTCATGATGTCTTGGGTGGCTTCTCTTGCTTCGTCCAGTGTTCTTTTTGTCATCAATACTAAACAATCATCAGCAAATAGTGTAATTTGCGCTCCTGTAACATTCTTTATAATGCCCGTTATGGAGCCTGACATACAGTTAAAACCTATTGGTCCGAGTGCTGATCCTTGTGGTAACCCAACGGGAATGTGTTCTATTTTGTTACTAAACTGATTTTGCTCTCTTACAACTGCTGTTCGGTTATCTAACTCACCACAGAGATATTTGAGGAAGTTACACTTGGAGAATTTAGAAAACCTGTTTTTAATTAGATCGTGTCTGACTGTTCCGAAGGCATTTTTAAAATCGATTACTAACATATATGTGCTATATCCTTTAGGCGTCTCATGGTGTTTCATTAGAATGTCCGCCATGGCTGTACTACAACTATGTTTCTTTTTAAAGCCATGTTGTTCCTTTGGGACGATACCATGCGTGTCAGCATATTTGGCTATATTTGCCGATATCCACTTTCCTCTCATACTAGCTAGAATTGTGGGGACTTGTAACATTCTATTGGCCTGGATTGCCGTGGGGTCGGCATGGCTGCTTTTATTGATTCTGACCATAGAATTGTGCTTATCTCTAATGGGGTATTCTCCTAGTAACACATCTAGTTTCATCATGTTGATAATCAGTGGTTCTAATAAATCTGCGGGCATGGCCCCTAATGTTCTTCCACAGAGATAAGAATCAGCACTCGTGGTGTATTCTTTAACCTCACTAAGAATGTGTCGTAAACTGTTCAACTTACTTTGTCCCCGTTCTAGAAGTTCCCATTCGTGTGGGTTCATCTTCTCGATGATCTCTTCCCAATGCTGTTTATCCGTGACTTTACTCATGTCCGTCTCAGTCGACTTTTGCAAGCTCTGAAAATAATCCGCTAGTTCTTGCGCTGTATGTTCGCCTGTTTTACCACGCATGAGATTTTTATCCGCATTAAATTCACGGTTAAATTTGTATTCGTCATTAACATTATGTTTTTCAAAAGCAAATTTATTTGATAGAAATCTTCTGTTTTCACTTCGCATTAACCTCTTATATGTTAATTTTAACTCTAGATAGTATTCTAACACTGTACCGCTAAGTAGAACTGTGTTATCTGTCATTATCTTATTATTCATTGAGTTGATCTCATTACGAAGTGATCTAGTAAGCTTTGAGTTAACTTTGATAGGTTTGTTACGATCGACTGTTATTGTTTCTACTATAGTTTTATCTCTGACAATCTTTTCCAATAGACTGATAACTCTGGGAGTAAACGTATTTATTCTGTTACCGTCATCAACATTTTTCAAGTTATCGTTGCAGTTACAGTTATTAATACATTTATCGCTCTTTGCCAGTGCCATAAGTTTGACATATTCGTTTTCCAATTCTGGTTTGATCTTTTCTAATTCTTTCTTGGTCTCATCATAGATTACTTCCCTGTCCGGATATCTAATGATTTGCGTGTCTTCGACTTTCTTTTCATATTCTAATAAAATGTCAATTTCCGCTGAAAGAACATCATGTCCATCATTACTACACATTACATCACCTGGTTCTTGCTTGAATCTGATCGCTTCACGTTCTATGCCTTTTACCATAAAGATATCGATTTGGGACATCGTGGGCTTTTCTCCTTTTGCTCTTTTGTGGGGAACATTGGTGGGTTTGGTGACCAAATCCTTGTATTGGTTCGTAAATGCCTTAATTTTGTAATTAAAGAATTGATTGTCGTTTTTCCTTTTTCGATTTAGTTGTGTATTTATGTCACCGGTAAGTATACTTGTCACTTTACTTTGTAACTGTACAATATTATGAAAATGTTGTATGAAATAGTTAATATGTGATTCTTTACTAAAAAGTCTGAGTGCATTAGCTATATCTCCACCGGGATGAAACTTGTAAAAACAGCATATGTTAATGCCAAATGTTTTTCCTTTACTGACGGGTAACTCACAATATATACTGGTGAAGGGCGCTTGTTTGTATTTGGGTTTGCATTTGATTCCAAGGTCATTTCTTACAAATATTGCACTGAAAATCATATTTTTATTTTTTACAAATAATGGTTTGTGTGTGTAAACGGACCAGTTCGGTTTAATAAGCTTTTTACTCTTGAGTGTACCAATGTCCGTTCTAAGCTCGTTTACGCATATAATTTGTGCATCTTTGTAATTCATAAATAACTCACCAAGTTGGTATATAGGTTTGTTAAGATTCACCGAAACTATTTTGAGATTTGCTGCAAATTTGGTGTCTATAATTTGATTTCTATATTTCTTTTTGTTAGCCTCTTTATTAATAAGCCTAGTCTTTCTTTTTTCAATGATTTTACTGGCTATTTTTTCAATATTCCTATCTGGTGCTAGAAATTTTTCCTTGTGAATATTCATCTGGTCCTCAACAATGCTTTCAATGTGCATATTCGTTTGAAATACGGATGGCATGGTACTGGCTGAGCAGGGGTCGAAAATGGTGGCCTTTCTCTTTTTGAGTTCATTATATCGGATATTGTCAAATTCAATATTTTTGACGTTTTTGTCAATAAGATACTTTCTTTCAACCCCATCTAAACCCATTCTGCTTGGTTTCACATAGTTATCATATCTGACTGGAGGTTGAAATTGTATTTCAATGTCATTCACGTTGTTCATTCTGCTTTTTTCAATTTCTTCACATTCTGATGTTACCTTCTCATACTTTTCTGTTCTTGCTAAATAATTATTAATGCATATCGTTTTCCCATTTTTATTTTTATTACCTCCTGGCGAGTCGAAACACATGCTTTCATTGTTTGGTGACTTTTTTCTTTGGTTTTTCATTTTCTTTGGTGTAAGGGGTTCTATGTACAAGTTTTTGGGGTCTGACTTATAGATACACTTTTCTGGAATTGATTGGGACTTTATGATGCAGTTTTCTGGGCTTTTGGCATATACTTTGGGCTTAGTTTCGTTTTGAACTGATTCGGAACTTTTTGAACTTCCATGAGGATTTGTGTGACTTACAGGATTGGGGATTGGTTGTGAACTATTAGCTGTTTTTGTTTTCGGGCACAGTTTGGGCGGGCGAATGTACAGTAGGAGATTTTTCTTATTGGCTCGTTTGTTATTTTTGAATTGATGAACTTGAGTCGTTAAACATTTCCTTTTTTGGGGATAAACTACTTTGTTCGCAATTTTAAGTATTATTATGATTGCTTTCTGACATCTGATAACCCATGTTTGAGTAAATTTGTGACTGTTAGTGTTGATTAGACATTTCGTTATTATTATAGTTAAAATTAGACTGTCGCAAATATAAATAACTCTTTGGCCGAGTTTGTGACCGAATTTGTGACATGGCTGGTGTTTTATGATTTCTTGTGACATTGCTTTAATTGTGACGTATACTTTTTTACTCAATTTTAACAGTATTAGTTTTGTGACCATTTTTCCCAACTTATATATTGTAGCGGATAGAATGATTAGCAGTGGAGTTAAGTTAGTGGTGTTCGCTATCTTAGCTTTTATGTAAGTTATGCTATCCATTCCTGAAATGCTTGGTACGTTGCGGTCATCTTCCTCTAGAATGGTTGGTACTCGCGGTGTATGGGGTGCCACTTGTTCTTGACTTTTGGGGGTGGGTGTTTTATAATTAATCACGATCTGCTTTCGCTGTTTTGGCGTGGCCATGATTGATTCAGTTGATCCTTTTCGTTTTCTGGAGGAGGAAGGTGTATCAGTTATAGTTGGTGTTCTGGAGCCACTGGGTATTCTGGTTCTATTTTTGTTTTTGGTGACTGCTAGATCATTAGTGCTTTTATTAACGCTGCTTTCCGTTTGCTGCATAAAACTTTCGATCGATGTTTGTCTGACTTTACCAGAGATTTTACTAACATTTCCGTGAAGTAGTATTTTGATAAATCTGGTATATAGCGTTGTATTGACTGATCCAGTGGATGAAAAAGTCGGGATTTTCGTTTCAAGCTGTTTTTCGAAACTTGTGACAACTATTTTGTAGATTGGAACCGATATTTTGGGGATACACTGCTTTTTCCAGATCTCATCATGCACTTGGTCTTGGGGTGTATCTAATAATTTGATCAGATTTCTTGGGTCAACAATATTATCGTAGATTGCTTCTACTCCCTCTAGAACATGTTCAGCATCAGTGATTCTTTCAATGAGAAGTTCAGGTGGATTACTGCCCATTTTACTTGCTTCCTCTTTCTTCTTCTGAATGAACTTGTTCAGTACATTTCTTACAAAAGTGCCATACAACGTGACTAGGAACCTCCAGGATGCTTTTTGAACGTTATTGGTGAGCCTAGGGCTATTTGTTTTCTTGATCTTTTTCTGTCTGCTGTCGATGACTGATTGTGTCGGCCACTCGATCATATCATTTTGAAAATTGGTGTTAAATTCAGTGCCTTTTCTGATGGATTCAATTTGTTTGATTGTCATTCCATTTTCAGTTAATTCCTTTACAATCGAGTCAAATTCTGCTTCACTGAGTTCACTCCAAAGACTGTCATTTAGTTCGCCACTCTCGTTTAGGGTCACACTGAGATGGGCTTCGCTAGTTTGGGCCCCTTCGCCCCCTCTAACTGTCTCACAAGCTGTTTCATTAATGTCCATATCTTCTAGATTTATGTCGGTTGTTGTATTTGGTTCGTCCACCCCGCTTTTCTCTGCAACCTTATCAACAGTTATTTTCTGTTTTTTGTTACTATTCTCGGTGCTCTCCTCGATAGTCCTTTTCTTATGTAGTTTACCCCGTTCCTTTCTGTCTCTGTTCTCTTTATAGACGTAATAACGTCCGGCGAATCCATAATAAATATTATGCGGTTTTTTACTTTCGAGCAGTCTAGCCTCTTTCGCTTTTCGGAACTCATCATCTTCGTCTTCAGATTCGTTTTTAATGGCTCGTTTCTGATTTCTTAGAATAGCCAGTCTATTATCAGATCGAAACAAGCTAACTCTCTTTTCTGTTACCATCTTAACTTCGTCCATTTGAAGACCTAAATTTGCGTATAAGGTTGTTACTTTATATTTTGACTTAATTCTACCTTGTTTCTTTTCTTGTTCCGTTTGATTCTTTTCAATTTCCGGCAAAGCTTTTGCCGTTTGCTTCAGAGCTTCATAGTCAATTCCATCAACTGTCTTGCCTTCCTCAAAAACTGCATGTGTCAAAGCTGTAACATTACCATCAACTTTGAGCTTGGCTTCACAAGCCCTTAGTGAGTCATCTTTGGAGTGGATACCAAATGTAACTGCTAGTGCATCATTATTTCTGAGCTTGTTGAGAGTGTCTTCGTTCTGTAAAGCCGATGCGAAAATACTTTGTCCTGCCACTAGACTTTTGATGGTTTTCTCTTGGATGAGATTGTTAGATGCCGTTTGATTGTAGTGTTTCGTGAAGCAGATAATCTGATTCTTAAAATTTTCCAATTCTTTGGCCTGCTTTTTCTGATCAGCTTTGACTTGTGTAATCTCAGTGATGTTAGACTGTAACGAGCTGCTTATTTGCCTAACTTCTAGACTGTTTGTTTGCGAAACAGGAACGTTGCTTTTAGTGACCGACAGATCGAAGAAGTTAATACGGTTCTTATATTCAGTTTTGTTCGTGTCTTGGTTGATCATTTCAACAGCGCCAGTTGTCTTTGGCGGATAGGAATATCTGACCATCATGTTGTTACGAACTCGAATGAATAGGGTTTGATTCTCAGCTGTATCAAATTTATACCAGAAGCATTTTAATCCATCATTATGCCCCATAATTTTCATTAGGTCGGGGATATTTCTGGAGTTAGGTCTTTGCGTTTGATCGTTCCATGCTCTCTCTTTGATGTTACCATCTTTATCCTCAGTGGTGTGGAGAATCATCCATAATGCGTTCATGTCTGGGAATGGGCACTTGTGGTAACTGATCTGAGACTCGATAAACTTGAGCTGATTTTCTTCCGTTTTATAGGGTTCATTTCGTTTCAAGAATCTCGATGCCTTTTGATAACAGCTGTCTGCTACATCTTCCGGACGAATGTTGAAGAGCGGATGTAGATCGAGACCTGTAAAGATGGTTCCTTCTTTCTGTCTAAGAATTTCTAGTTTGCGGGTTGCAACGTTGGTTTCCTCTCTGTTCAAGCAAGATTGGAGACATGGGTCGTTAAAAGCTTTTCTAAATTTCACAGCGAAAACTTCAGACGGTGGAAAATTGACAAACAGATTGTTACCTCTGATGAAATTGGTTGGACAAAAAGAATCTGCTACAAACGGTAGTAGTGCGACCATTTTCCATGGCGTATCATTGTGAATCTTATTGTGATAAAAAACTGCCACGGAGAGGGTTGTGAAGAAGTCTGCGAATCTTACATCAAATATCTCGTCCTCATTATAGAGCTTATAATGCTCTTTCTTTTCATTCATACATAGAACGTCGTTAGGATGAACTCCAATTTTGTCCAAGAGCTTGATCAGTACGTGTCTCTGTATCGGAATCAGTTTGAGAAATTTGACTCTGTCCAAAAATGCTAATCCTTCTGTTTCATCCTCATACCAGGTTTTCCAATTGTCAAAAATGCCCATAACATACTCATTAACATGCTCAAAACGCGTGACAATATCATCTGGGTAGCGCAGTTTGCGTATTCTGGCTGCATCTGGAATATCATATCGACTTCCGGGTTGACAGGTCCAGTTATTGGCTGATTCCCAAACTATGAATGTGTAACTTTCTACTAATTTTACTGTAACTCTTACTTGGTTGGTCTCTGTAACGTCCTCTACGTCTGCCTTGCATGGGGATTCCTCCTCTGTTGGATGGCGTACCATTATATCCTCCAGAATTATCATCATTTGGTAACATATAAACGGAACTGCCTTGATTCTGCATATTTCTGTCAAAGGGTTCTCTGTTGTTACCGTAACCTCCTTGATCATAATTGCTGTTTCCTTGGTAGTGTTCACCATAACCTTGATTGGGACCTGCGTTGTAACCGAAAGAATTAGCTCTACCTCTGGGTGGACCGTTTTGTGGTCGTCCATCATAACTAGGACCGTAACCGTATGACATTCCCGATTTGCAATTCTCTGAAATAGGTTTGTGTTGGAATAGTGAAAAGTAATGCAGTTTCTCTGGGAAGGATTTTTAATTAAAAAATAAGTTTTGTTTTTGAGTTTTTCTGTAGTAATTTTTGTGGTTGTTCGATTGTCCGAAAAAGATTTTCGGAGACTTGATGCCCTAAGTATTCGTTCCGCATGACTCATCATTTTTCCGTTACTCTTGAGTCTTGTTTTCGGATTATCGATTATCCGTTTTTCGGTGACCTGCCTGCTATTCTCGGTTTCCTCATTTTTACTTTTTTGAATAATATGAATCATGTGTTTTTCTGAATTTTTATGTTTTTTGATTATTTTGCTCCTGCTTTTAACATATTTGTAACTGTTCTTATCGAGAGAAACATTTTCGTCTACAATTTGCATTTCTGCATTTTGTAGACAGAAGACTAAGAGAAAGTATATTTTAATATTATTCATATTCTCTTTTTTAGAGTCAATTGTGCACATAGTGGGGATGCCAAAACGCAATTTCGGTGCCCCTCAGGGCAAGACATATGCTTTATTGAAAACCAGTAAAATAAGTGACGACAAGACCTTCGTCTATAGATGCTCGACTCGTTGCACATATTGTTGTACTGGAAAGTCTGAATGTCACGGAGAGAAATATCCACTTTCTGCTCCGTTGAGTGATCAAATTGATACATCTACAAGTTCATCTTCCAATGACAGTGCCTCTGTTCCAGAACCTGTCGTTGCTGTTCCGGATGTTGTTGCTAAGCCTTCTCCTGTCACGAAAAAGACCAAAACTGCTAAAGCAAAGGTTTCCGACCCGCAAGTTCGAGAAATTTTGACAGGTTAGTTTATGATTAAAACTATTTGATTGTGCTTTTTGCTTTTTATTTATATAGAATTGAGCCGTACTATTTAGCAACAGCTATTGAAGAGTTCCAAATTGCTGAGATAGAGGCTGTGAAAGTGGTACCGGGGGATGAGTCTCGAAATAAGAGTCGAAAGGCTAAAGTGGCCCATTTTAAAGGTAATAATACATGACTCATCTCTTCGTGTTACCAACTTAGGTTTTATTTTTATTAATTTGTACGTTTTTAGAGAAGATACAAGCTATGACCGTTGCAACGGACTTAGAAGATACACCTGCTTTGTTGCCTGAAACTGATGATGTCACTCCACCTGTCACTTCTGCTGGTGCTGTAGCACAACCGGGCGCATTTACGATACGAGGTAATTTTAGTTTATAATTAATATTGTTTTCTTACTGAAATTTATTGATATTTTATTTCTAGATGCTGTACCTGTGGTGACTTCAACACCCAAGAAGACTGGGTTAAAGAAGACTGACGTTAGTGGATTGACTACAGGTGGCAAGAAGAAAAAACGCACAAAGGTTGTTGCTGAAGCTGCTGATGACTGTTACGTGATAGGGGAAGTTGTGCCAGCCGCTACCGCTCAGCCTGGTCCACCTTCTAAGAAGCCGAAAACGTCTGTTCCTGTTACTTCTTCCATTATGAGTGTCCCTACTTCAACGGTGACACCAAATGTTATTCTCTGGTCTGCTTTGAATGTCAATCCTCCAATTCAAGCTCGTGACATTCCTCAAGTTCCTGAAGCTGTTGCTGATACTGTTACCGCCACTGCTAATTTGCCTGGTCCAACTGCTGTAATGACAACACGGTCGGTAAATATATCAGCGAGTAACAATGTTTCCCGTGCTGCTGATTTATCGCCACTTGCTCCAACTCCTGAGATTGCTCAGCCTTTATCACGGTCTCCCGAAGTTATGGATCACCAATGCTCATCGAGAAATTTGATGCCTTCACGTGGCCACCCTCGTTCTTCGGAGTCACCAGATGGTTCATGTCCTTATCGTTCTGGTGGTGGTACTTCCGGTGGTTATATTGCTCAAGGAAGATCTGGTCGCGAGTCTGGTGGCAACCCTCGTCGTAACTCAGCTAGTCGCCCACTTTATCCTTTGGCTCCAATACCTATTTCGACCACTTATAGATTGTCGTCTGCAAAGACTTTGAAGTCAATTGAACCAGAGGGTGTGGCTGCAATACATGATCAAGAACACAAGTAAGTGATAACTTTTATTTGGTACTTTCTTTTTACAATTTATAGCATTTTATTATATCATTGTTCAGTTTGAGTTACGAAAAGATGGGCATTGATCATCGTTTACCACGTGGTTGCCAAGACAATTTGAATACTTTTCATGGGGCAGTTCAGCAGACTTCAAGTTACAAAATGCATACTTGCCAGATCTTTGCATATGGGCGAAACTTTGTTGGTCATATCAGACGTGATGGTGATAGTGCTCGATTGTACAAGCACACGGACTACATGTTGACGGTCACTTCTGATAATCTGTTTCCGGACTCTATTCGTAACGTTGAATGTAAGTTATCGGTTTTATTATGACTTTTCTCTGTAATAACTGCTTAGCCTACTCATTTTGACTTTATATTTTAGCTTTCCGCCCCAATTCGATAATGAAGGTTCACAGTCTTCTTGGTGAATTTATTGTTACGACTCCACAAGACAATTATTTGATTCCCAGCTACACGGATCACGAAATAATTGGTTTCTTTGAGGTAATTAACTACGTTATAGATAGATAGATTTTGTTATTTTTGGCGAACTTATTGATCTCTTATGTAACTGTTCTATTTGTAGCCAAATGTGACTTTGGTATGGGAACGTCGTAAACACTCACACTGCCTTGGACAACTTGCAAAGGCCATGAAGACTAGAGGCATGTTACACTCATCCTCAACCGTTGAAAAAATAAGAATGGAGTATCGTCGTGTTAGTGAATATTTGACCACTATTCAGATTCACTTCGATGGTTACCCATAATTCCAAACATTGCCATTTACCCAGATACTAATGTAGTACTTTAGCTGATATATACCTGCACTAGTCTATCTTCAAACCTGCCTGATAATTGATATTTTTGTTGATTAACTTACTTCTATATTTCCTGACCATTCCTTTTCATGTTAATCATATAGGATACCAGTTATGAACGCCATTGACAATATTATCTTGAAGCCGCTGCATTAATTCTCAATAGCCAATCTAGGTCATTACCTCATGTTTGGCGGTCCATACTGCTATTTTCGGGACTATTGGTCAAAACAGGCTCAATTATAGATATACTCATCATACTGTTCACTGACATAGTACCCATTCTCTATTTAAAATGCATGCTTCTTGAAAAACAATAAAGATAAAATCGACAATATATGTTCACTCGTTTTATTTGCATATTCAACAGTTGCTTTTGTATCAAATATAAAGGGCATGGAGGAGAAGGGGATGATGCATTATGCAAGTTACGGCTTGGATGACAAATGAGTTCAGTTATTTCGTGCTATAGGGTAATGACTATTTGCTTCAAAGCGTTCTATCGGTAATTGTTTCTATTGTAAAGATTTTAAGACAATTTATGGTTCTATAGGGGTGAGAATGTGTTGGGCAAGGTGGGAGAGGGGATTCAAGGCTTGGATAAAATATTATTAGGAATAATCCTTCGACAAACTTATCTACATCTATTGCTAAGCTAATTCGATCTTCTGAACTAGTTTGTTACTTATATTGTTAATTATTTGTAAACATTTATGGTTAGCTTCATTATTTTGGGCTTGGGGAGAAGGGGGTACGTTAAGGGCTTGGATAATCTACACTACTTGAGGACAAGTTATGAAGGAAGCTACTAAAACTGCTGGTGCATCTAAAGTACAAGTGTGTCAATGCTTTGCAAGTAAATTATGCTCATCTATCTAATTTCAGACATGTTATTATGGTTACTTCTGGTATGTAAGAGGCATGGCGGGGAAGGAGAATATTTTATTATAAGGGCTTGGATAACTGCTCGTATATTGTACCGAGGCTACAATTGATCACAAGTGCAAATTTGACACTGACATTACTGATCAGGTTGTTCATTCTGTTCGTAACAAAAGATTGTGACATAAATCTATTCGTACATTATTTTATGGTTATTGTGAGGCATGGAGGAGAAGGGGAGAGTTATTTACATTGGCGGGCTTGGATAAATAATACGCTTTTAGGAACTAATGAGAGTGATCGCTATATATATTTATGCTTATGCTATTCACTTCTGCAGTTTGTAACATACTGTATTCTGTTCTTATTTGTGACATTCTTTATGGTTATTTGGAGGCTTGGAAAGTGAAGGGGAAGTTATGTACACTGGGGAGGGCTTGGATGACTATTTTAATTGATATATTATTTCATTCTGAGAAGAATGTAATTCCAATACTGGCAATTTTTACGTTAATTTCATTCAGTTTGTGACATTTTGTTTGAGGCATATACTTTCTTTTACAAGTACTTTTATGGTTACATTTTTTAGCTCAATATGTATTCGTTTGGCAGAATTATAATATTCCTCTCCTGTTAATATCATCATGGTACATGTGCGATATATTTATTGTTTATCGAATGTGCATTATACGTGATTCATTTTTCTATCTACTATTGACGATTTTACATTATTTATTTTAGTTTAAGTTGAACCAGCATCAAATGCTTTTCACCTGCTTATTTTAGCGTAAGGATACATCATGGTTAGTTATAGATTTTATATTTGTAGCTAACTTCACTG
>SCLD01091958.1:0-12787 GCA_004367895.1 Oikopleura longicauda | reverse complement strand
TTCCTTTGTACAATTTATATAAATAAATTATAGATTCTTTTCCCCAAATAAAGAAGTTTATTTGCACAAAAGCAGGCAAAATTGTCCACTTTGATACGTGGTGACAAAAGCTGGTAAGAAAACGAACCCCGAATAAAGAATCGGATAGAACAAAATGGAAGAACAAATGAAGGCCTTCAACAAGGGCCAGAACACTGGCTCAATGTTCAAATTGGACCTGGAGGTCATGAAACAGCAAAGGATCAACGCGGAAAGTTACGTTCGATTATGGATAACGGCCTGGCAACAGAAATTGACCACCGATCAATTGGAAATCGTAAAACGCCATAAAATATTATGGTTAGGACAACAAGTGACGGTCCCAACAGGATACCCAATGGAAGGGATCCCAGAAAACGACAATCAGCTGCTTGCAGTAGCTAAAACAGGAAAATGCGGCCAAGAATACATCGATCAACAAAATTTGGACGAAAATCAAAAATTACGAATCTTATCAAGCATTAGCGGACTCGTAATAACAGCAAAGGCCGAATATTACGAAAAAGCCTCGGAAACAAGAATCGCCATGGAGAAATTCAGACACAACGCAACAGTTGCTTTGGGCGAAAAGTTAAATGGACCATTCGATCAAGGAATGATAACAAATTACGCTCAATTGCTCAAATGGGTATACAAAAAGTGTAACGTTACCAAGTCTATGGAGTCAATGGCAGATTTCTTTAAAGATTTGGACAAAGCATTAAACGACGACATGGACACGGACTGTCAAATTCTAAAATATAGAATGGCATTGAACAAAGTATTCATGGATGGAACTACAACTCCCATTCCATTTCCAGACATTGAAGACGATCCGATCAAATGGACAACAAAAGAAAAATATGGTCCAAGTCATTCATTATTATTCATGTACAATAAATGGAAACAAATCGACGCCAAGACCTGGCAAGCGATCGAGGACGAATTCCGAAATGAAATCGGAGGCGTAAATTACACCAGACAAAATTGGATGAAACACAAGCCACGATTATTCGAATTAATCGATCAAAAAGCGAAAACTGGATCAAGTCGAGCAAATATAAATATCGTACAAGAAGATGAAGACGAAAGTGACGACGATCGAGTCGAAATCGAAATCGAACCAGGGATGATCATGTACATGTCACCAAAAGGCCCAAAGAACAATCGACCATCGAACTGGCGATCAAAAGTCCAAAAATACAACGCAGCTGCTAAAAGAGGTCAAAAATCGAATTTCAAAGCCAGAGATACAAATCAAAATAATTTCAATCGAACGAACAACTGGAACTCCCAACCAGCATCATATTGGAACTGCAAATTATGCCCACAACAAAATGGCAAATTCGCTCAACACAAACGGGGACAGAAATGCCCAACAAATAATTTCATCCCCAACAGAATGATCGCACAAGTCCAAGAACAGAAAGTCGAAGAACAAAAATCGAACGAAAATCGAATGGAAATGCCGACAGAAGGTCTGAGAGCAGTAAAAATCGCATCAGCACGAGTAAAGCCGATCAATCAAATTGACTAGGCCAGCCAAACGAATGTGATCCTGATCAATATTCACCCTGTACTACACTCCCTTGTACAATTATATTGAAAAATAAAAGTGAAAAAGCTTGCACGATTCTTACCGATACTGGAGCAACACAATCAGTGGTGCCGAGTTCAATCGCAAAAACGATGCAATACGAAATCACAAGCAGGTGTAATCGCACATTCGTTGGGGCTAACGAAAAAGAACTCAAAATCGAACAATATTATATAACGTTCGATGTTCGACTTCAAAATAAGAAAAAATATAAATTGAAAAACGCACTTGTTTTGGACATCGAATCAAATCAAATACTGCTCGGACAATATGATATGGAACGACTCGAAGCAAAAATCGATTGTAAAAATGGAACGATCGAAATGGGACGTTCCAAAAGAGCCATATTTCAAATGGAACGAAAAGAAACAGGATTAAACATGGTACAAAGCAGAAACATCCAAGAAACGCATTTCAAGGAAGTCGTACAAGAATACAAGGACAACCGTCCGGACAACTGGTCCTTGGAACCCACAATCGCTGAAAACACAGATTGTTATCAAGGAGGCAGCGGAGAGCAACCAGAAATTCAAAACTTCTGTAAAAAATGCCCAAATTGCACAAGCAGCGAAAAAACTGAGAAAAAGATTTTCGAACTCCCAGATTCAAGACATAATTTGAACAAATATTTGGAACGGGAAAGGCAACGTCAAAAAGAAACGACATCATACAGAGATGTAACAATATCACCGGAAGGAGAACGAAGATATCCGAAAGTTGCACAAGAAGTTCGAAGATTGAACGAAAAATACAAAAATGTGTTCTCGGAAGCAATTGGAAGGGTCGACAAAGAATTCGAAGTAAAAATTCGGATGAAAGGCGATCGACCGAAAAGACAAGTTGGACAAGCGCCAATAGTCGGACTGGACAAGCTAGCAATGCAAAAACAGCTTCTGGAATTGGCAGCAAGCAACGTAATTGTACCAATAGAAAAACATAAGGTCACACCACACACATTTGTTCCATTGATGATTAGAACAAAGAAAAATGATGAAGGGAAGAAAATAGACCCTTTTCAATCACTCCGAATCATAACTGATTGCACAAAAGTAAATGAAATGGCAGAATATCCAGGTGCCGAAATCGACAATATTGAAGAAAATCTTCAACACGCAACGAAGGCAACCGGAACAGGACTCAATGTGAAATTTGACATCGCTCAATGCTATTTTGCAATACCGTTACATCCAGATTTGTACAAATATTTCTGTATAGATGTTCCAGATATCGGTTACTTTCATCTAGAAGTTTTACCACAAGGATTTGGTCCATCAGCACAACTTTGCATAGCAGTCCTAAAAAAGATATTTTGGAAATTGAACGATTATATGAAAAGATTTATGGACGATGCAATCATGTATGCACCAGAAGGCGAAGAGCAGTTTATATATTTGTACGAACAGCTGTTAAAAACAATGGATCATCACGGATTAAGATTCAAAGGAAAAAAAGTCTTCGTACTAAATTTTGAAGTGAATTTCCTGGGAAACAGAATTAACCGAGGAGTTATGACAGCCAGCCCACATTTACAACTCAGAATCGATCAAATAAAAAAGGAAGACATAAATGTGGTCGGACAAATGCGTGGATTTCTCGGATCCGGAGTATTCATGCAACGATACATGGTCAAGTCGACGGCAGTAATGAGGCCATTACAACAAGCAGCAAAAGGAACCGACATGAAAAAGAAATTCGTATGGACCCCAGAACTAGAACACGCATTCGAACAAGCGAAAAAAGCGTTACGAGAATTAGTACAATTACACGCGTTCGATTTCAATTTGGACACGATAATCATATGCGATAGTTCAAAATTTCACAGTGGGGGGCTCATAATCCAAATCAAGGACGGAAGAAAACAACTAGCAGCACTGTTTGCACGAACAAGAAAAGATGCTGAACGAATTTTCGATTTATCATCATGTCACAGCGAATTTCTGGCACTGTGTGCAATATGTGTACAATTCGAACCATGGCTTGCACAAATGAAAAAAATCATTACAGTCATAACTGACAGTATGAGTCTCGTAAAACTTTGGCGACGAATCAAGAAAAATCAATGCCCTTCCAACGATCCACTATTGAACAACTGTGTATGGCAATTACGATATTTGGATCTAAACATCATTCACAGTTCGAACAAAACCGAAAATATAAAAATCGCCGATTACATATCAAGATTCGGTATAAATCAGACATTTGACGACAAAACATGCACTGTAACGGACAATGTGAAAAAATGCCGAGTATGTGAAGCAGCAGCAATACCACTGGAAGAGGTACGAATGTTGAACAAGGCAATCAACAAAATCAGTCACAGCACATCCATGATGGGCAGAGAAGGTTTCTGGAACGAAAAAAATGAAATTTTAAAACTTTCCCCCCAGAAAATAGTACCAATTCAAAGATTGAAGAAAATCGACCTATCATTCAGCGAGCTGTTGACAAGTCCAAACATAATCAAGCAGCTACAACAACAAGATAAAGTTTTTCGAGCAATTATAGAATGCATGGAAGCAGGTAGACCGAATTTCCCAAGAAAATATGCAAAAGCGACAACCATCAATGAAAAACGAGAGCCAGAATTAGTACAAGGAGCATTGAAAATCGCAAAATATCCACAAGGGATTAGAACGATGGTATACCCAATACCAGCAACAGCCGCCTACGTAATAATATATGGAGCCCATAAAGAAGTCGGACACAGGGCGCCCACGCAATTGATCAAACATATAAACCGCGAATTTGAAGTCGAAAACCTGGCAAAATTGGTAGAACAATTCATACAAAAATGTCCGTCGTGCACATTATTGAGAGCGGAAAAGAAATACCGGAACCCGAAATCAAAACCGGTCAAAATGGCAACGGATTTTTTCCAACAAATCTTAATGGACGAAGTACATCGGACAACTAGAAATGGAGCGATTAAAATAATGATGGCGATGGAAGCCATAAGCGGATTCATTATAATCATTCCAATCGAAGGCGACATGAACGGTCAAAAATTCGTGGCAATGGTTGCCCAAGCGAAAGCAATGTTGACACCACATGCAGCAGATCTGGTCAACATAGATTTACGAGCAGATAAAGCACCATGGCACAATTCCAGCCAAGTCCGAGAAGATTTGAACAAATTAAAAGTCAATCTACAATTGTTCGAATCAACAAGCATGTCAAAAAATATAATACCGGAATTGGACGCGAAGATCAAAGCTTTCACCCCGCACTTCAAATATTATGCACAAATGGGATCAACACCGGTACTTTGTGCAATTCTGGCAGCTCAAAAATTGAACACCACCGTAAATGAGCACGGTGTAACAGCTTCGGAATTATTTACTGGACGAAACCCATATCGACCAAATGACCCATCTCCAACAGCAAAAACCTATTTGGAACAAATAGCGAAGAGAAGAAAAGAAAAAAGGGATGCGTTAGATAGATCGAAATTGAAAAAAGAATGTAAAATCGAACGAAGCAAGATTCCATACGAAGACGAAGAATTAAATTCCCCATTAAGCCGGACTGATATACAATGGGAGAAATTAAAAGAAACCGATTTGATCAAATTAAATATCACCGAAGACAAAAACGACCTAAATATTAATTTATTTGAAATCACAAAAGTTGATTGGAAAAATCAAAAAGTACAGGCAATACGAGCAGATGGACGATATCCAAATCCAGTTCGTACAATAGACTTCAAACGTATTGCTCGACACCTACCGTCATTCAAAGGAAAAATTGGTTTCATCAAAAGATACATAGACGAACAATCGAACAATTCAATTCCAAAATCAACAAAAGGAATTCCATTCGGAGG
This sequence comes from Oikopleura longicauda, assembly GCA_004367895.1. Classification (NCBI taxonomy): domain Eukaryota; kingdom Metazoa; phylum Chordata; class Appendicularia; order Copelata; family Oikopleuridae; genus Oikopleura; species Oikopleura longicauda. Next base: position 7,349 of record SCLD01091958.1, on the reverse strand, counting down.
ACCCATGGTAAAGGGTTACATCGGAAATATCGGATGGGAACCTGAAATACGAGGATTGATCGAATTAGAAGAAAATAAATACCCGAATTTACCAGGGTTAAAAGAAATCGAAGGAATCGATAATTGGAACGAAGAAGTAGCAGATGAAATGAGAAACATGTCACGTGTCACAGATTTATGGGAAAATTCATCAATTTTGGACGATTTAGAAAACCTATTTTCAGACAGATTTGATAGCTCGTACGAACACGTTACAGAAGACACATTAACACGTGCACAACGAAACGCACAAAAATACACAAATCCACCGGACGAAAAAGACGGAATTTTCAAAGAAGAAACATACATCGGACAAGTATTAGAAAGCTTATGCAATAGTAACTACGAAGAAACATATCGAATTATGAATCAAACTAAAAAGGATGAAACGAAGAAAAACGAAACCGGATTGGACGAAGAATACATGGATCTAAGCGAAGAACGAACGAAATTTTGGAACGAAACCGAACTGAAAAGTTTTGGAACACCAATGAAAATTGAACCAGAATATCACGTCGAACAAGAACAAAACAACCAACGAAAAGGTTCAACATCTACACCAGTGGCACCAACAAGGCTATTTCAAAATGCAATCGAACAAACCAGCCGACAGGAATTACGAAGAACCTCGAGGCGAACAACAGTCCAGAAAAACGCCTACATCGACGGAAAAAACGAAAAAATTACAAAATAAATGGTAAATTATTTGAACAAACTAAAAACTACTGTATTTGAACAACTATAGCCACAATTACCACTTCTGACTTTGTATACACCCACACAAAGTCACAAAATTCTGGGGGGAGAACCATATTGAACAAGAGCGTAGGCGGAAAAAGTTATCTTTTATTGAGCAAAATAGAACAGAGAGAAGTACAATGGACAAAATTTCATTTGTCGTACAAAAGAAAATAATTTCTTAGGGCAAGCCATTCATTGTTTAACAAATGCCTTCATTTTTTGACCAAAAGCAAGTCCGTGGTCCATAGATAATCCATTTCCAACAGCCCAGTCGATCCATGCATCGAGGTGGAAATGAGACATAACCGCACTCCCAAAATATGGAGTACGATCTTGAACAAGTTTGGGATCATTGATCTCGAGAAAGGCCTTTCCAGCGAAAGAACTTAGGACTAGAATTGTACAAATTAAGATTATAATAATTTAATGAAAATAATTTACCTATAAAGTTCACATAGACTTTAATCGGCCAAGTCCCAACGTCTAGTACAGCAACCCGCATATTGCCAGTGCACTCAGCATCAGGCACCAAATCTGATTTGAACAAGCCAGAATCCTTATTATCGTACGATTTTGAAACCGGGACATTGTTCAGTCGATCAAACTCGTCTTGCAATTCGACCCAGTTTCCAAGTTGGAGACTTGAAGACCCATCAGAAGGTTCGTGGGTGTTGAACTTCACAAAGTGAAGACTAGAATCCACTCGGGATTTCGCATTGACATTTCGTTCGAGAAGTGAAACCATGTTCGGCAAGGCGAAATACCGAACGGACTCTCGAACCAATTCCTAAATTAAAAATTCAGTCCCAAAACCAAAATTTTTGAACAAAGTACTTACACGTAGAACACGAAACAGAGCACCCTCGGACATACTTGTTGAACCACCACCCATAGAAAACAAAAGTTTCCAGTGATTGGGACCATCAAAATCCTTCATTTGAGCCATCTCACGAACCGTAACTAGGAAAACGTTAAACCATAGAAAATAAAAATCAAATTTTGATCAAATAAGCATAGGTTACACAATTTAGTACAAAGTACTCAAGCGGGCATCCATATAGGAATATAAATTATGAATCATAACCTCGAATTTGACCAAATTAAATTATGTATGTAAAAATAGTTCAAAAATTAATTATGGTTCGTCTAAACCGAACAACTTACTTGATGGATGATTTTCGTACAAATCAAAAAATTTACTGTGAACTTGATCAGGGGTCACCACACCGGTGCGACGATAATTTTCTTGAACGATAGGATCTTCACAGCGAGGCAAAATTGAATGAGCGACATGAGGCAAAGCCCTAAGCATGTCACCAGATTTGCAATGATGCAACTCCAAAATAGTTGGATTGCATTTACACCTAAATTATGAATAGGATACATTGAACAAATTAATTTTAAAAGACTTACAAGTCAGTTGACCAACGTAATGGACAACAAAACCAATTGAGAGGTCGTTCAGGGCAGTAGCAGATTCGATTGTAGTGACGAGAGACCAGAACACAGGCCAACGATGGCTCTCGAACAGTATTTGCCGTTTGCATAACCAAACGGAACTTTAGATACCCTTGAAGGTAAAATCGATCTAGAAAAACGTAAATATTGAACAAAAATAAAAATTTAAAAATTTACCAAGTGGATGTCGTAAATAAACCGGAGCTCGTGCGAAATAAGCACTATAATGGACGGGGACTTTTAGAGAGTGATGTTGACCGCCACGTCTATAAGTGATGACAAGATATTGCTTGTCACCATTTTTGTTGTGATCAACAACTTCAACTGGACCCATCATCGAGTAGGCCAAAGAATCCAAATGTAGATCTAAGAAATAAAGTTAAAAGACCATAAAATCGCCCAAAATATAAACTAACCGTAATAAGCAGGACCCCCTTTGAACAAAGTAAATGGCTCAGATTGAATCAACCGACCATCAGCAGAATAATATGAGGAGTGACCTTGTCCAACAATTCGCAACACGTGATCTTGTCCAGAAGGAAGGATCCAAGACCCACAATTGGTCAACATGTCCACATCGACACCACGTCGAGCCTTGTCCTAAAATTGAAATTAACATAATTTCGATTTAAAATGTATATAGCGCCACCTTTGAACGAATAATAGTAGAATACTCATATGACGATAGTGAATCGTCAGGTCGAACAAAACCGGAGCCCGTGAAATCCTCCCATGAATAATCATTAGGATAAATTATTTCCAAATTTGAACCAGCAATAGGGTCAACCAAATGATCGAACGAATCCGTTTGGAAACCAGAATCGGGTTCCACGAACTTAGATTGATCGCCCGGAGTCAATTTGGGCAAAATAGACCGACGAATGACCTTGATCGAACCATAAGAACCATGCTCACTAGGAGAATGGACTACCTCAAAACGACCAGCTAATTCAATATGGAAAACCAATTTTCTAAATTGGTATTCGAACAATTCGGGCAAACTAGATTTATCAGTTCGCCATTTTTCCAATAAACGAGGGGGAAACAGCTCTTTTCCGTATTTACAAAACGGATAGACACCGTCTCGAACATAGGGCAATAGTTCAAAAGGGTTTCCACCCTTTGGAAAAGTAGGGAAAGTAGGGTGCGAATTTTTCATTAAATAATTGGACACTGGAAAAATTTCCAAATCATTTTTGTCCGGATCATCTTGATCATATCCCATACAGGCCCAAACGTAATCTCGTTGAGATAAACGACAGTCGTTCAACTCATTACAGATCTCATCGAAATCACGTGACACAGTCTCGTCATTTTTCGGCCAATCAAAATGAAGCCACGGCTTAGTATCAGCCACCGAAAAAGGCTTAATATCGTTCAAAGGGGGACCAATAGGATCAGAAGGCACTGGGGCAGAAATCTGACCACGACCGCGACCGCGACCACGACCACAAGAGACAGTAGGACCAGGAGATACACCACGACCACGACCGCGACCGCGACCGTTAAAGGTAGAACCACGTACGGGAGAAACACCTCGACCGCGACCACGACCGCGACCGCGACCACGATAAGGTTTTTCTTCCGAACTTTGTTCCACAGGGGACGAGTTTCTATCACGACGACCACGACCACGATAAGGGGTCGAACTAGAATTAACATTATTTCGATCAATATCACCAGAAGGTTCAAATTTTGGTCCAGAAGGACTAGAGCCAACCAGACGTCCGTGTCCACGACCGGACATCTCAAACTAAAATTGAAAGGGAAAAATAAATATGCTTCAATAAAATTTAAAATTTGAACAAAAGTCAAAATCTCTGTCTCTAAATTCGTGATTTAACAGAATGAACGCCAAATTCAAAGACTCCAACCGAAATCGGTGAAAGCCATTTGATTGGTCAAATACCAAAACCCACACACCAGATCGAACCATACCTTTGATACAGGAAGATGACGCATCTTCTTCGGACGAAAAATCGCGAATTCACGATTTTGATCGAATCCTCCTGAATTGACAGGAACAACCAACCCTTAAACCATCAGAATAATTTTATGCCATAAAATATCATAACTCACGGGAAGTCCAAGGCAGAACCGATGGTTCAACATCTTGTACAACAGCATCAGATATAACTGTATCCACTCGAATACAGTCAAGAGGATCGTTCTCCAAATTGAACGATTTAGGAACCAGTTCCCACTGTAATTGATAGCAACGTAGACCTAAAAATAGAAAAAATTCGGATAAATTAAATTTGTACAACGTACCTTCTATACAAGACTGAAATTCAGGCTGAATATCAGTAGAAGGCACAACAGTACCATTGGGCAATAAAGCAAAATAGATAGCCGTACGAACCCAATCTGGGTCCATATATACCGGAACGGCTGGTCGTACAAGGCTCATGTGACGAATGTAGACCAAACGATCCCACAAAGGTTGAAAACCGCACCGCAGTTTCATCCAACTAAAGTTCAGAATTAAAACTACCCCCAGCGTAATATTCAAATTAATCGAACTAACCAAAATTTCATAGTGCGAACATTTATTCTCCATTGTACAACATAAAATAAACCGTCAGACCCCCTATACATTTTCGGCGAACAATAGCCTTCCCAAGGAACGTCCGCCCGTTTCGAACCAATTTTTGACGGGTCCACATGACAGTAAGGGTCACGCAGACCGTATTGTCCAAGTTCCATAGGTTCCATAGGAACATCATGTAGTTCTAGAACAAAATTTAAATTTAAAAATACCCCAATACAGTGACTCACCGGCTATCAATTCATTTGGACAACGATAAGTAACCCCATCGTCGTACGAATCATCTGATTCATCGTCCGAACTAGCCCAACGGACATTGTCCAAATCAATAGACTCTACTTCACGGTCAGTAGAGCACCGTTTCGAACTAGGACCAGCACATTCATCATCATCAGATTCGACCAAAATAGGCCCATTTCGTTTTCTCTCCAATTTGACCAAAATTGGCTCATCATCGGAATCACTAGAATCAATGATGACAATAGTGTCATCACCGATCATGATTGGAATCGTTCAACCAAATCTCTTACAAAAAATTAAATCAAAATTAAATTCGTACGAAAATCAAAAAAGTAATTTTTATAAAACGAAATGAGTCGAAAGAATAAATCTAGAGAGATGACCGATTCATCGAAAAAGGTAACCAATCAGATAGCTCAATTAAGACTAGGACAAAAAATTTCTTTTACCTTTTTCAATTAAATTGAATTTCGAACGATTAATTACGAACATTATAGCGCAAACCCAAACCCAACTTCGACCAAACAGACTGGTCTTACACACAATTGAAAAAGTGCGTAAGAATAAATGAGGCGAGACAATGCATCGCAAAAGAAGCCGGGGAAAACGGCTGCAAATTGTACCAGATCACGGACATTGCTGAACAATTAAACAAATCGTTCAAAACGCAAATGGCATTCCCATTTGATTTTTCAGAAGAACAATCAAACTGGTACTATAATTTAATGAAACTTCAAGCAACTCAGTCTTGGACAGGTCTAGAACTCAAAATCGCCACATTCATAGTCTTAGGCCCTACAGACCATAAATTAGAAATTTTTTGCTCTTTGTTCAAACGGTTACCCAAATCAGTAAATCTGACTTGGAATTCATCTCCAACTCAAGGCGATGACGTAATCGCACCAGGGCCGGAAACACCCTACCTGCCAGAACTTCTCGAACTAGGAACTCCGAAAACTCCAAAAAGAGAATTCGAACCACTTACACAATTACTCAATCCTAAATTGAGTAATAAAACTCCACTCCATTACCATCGCCCAAATCCCAAAGTTTTGCCATTTTCGATCAACATTTCCACAATTTCCCATTGTTCAATCCCCGAACAATCTACTCCTGAAAAATCTCCTACCTTCAAATCATTAAATAGTTCTAGTCGTTCAAATCGATCTATCAGATCACCAATCATAAAGCCTCGTAAAAGGTACCTTCCAGCTCGTTCTCCAAAAGAGGTGAGAGTTCGTAACTCATTGATCCTTGATGGCAAAGAACCAGCACCCAAAAGAGTTAAATTGGACAAATCTTTAGGTAAACGTCGACCAAAAGTCAAAGCTAGACGTTCTATCAAAAGTCTTTTGAACTATTTGATTCAGAGTAGTACATGCTAAAATTTTCATACAAGAAAATTTTCTTTTCTACCCCCCCTTACGTGTAAAATTGGTAAGGGATAAGCCAAAGGACGGACAATATACTGACCTACCCTCTGGCACAACCCACGCATGTACCACTCAGTAATCGACCGGTCAAAGTAAATCTCACTTAAGCTCCAAGCCAAGAGAAATTAGCACTACAGGTATTCATTCGTACTAATCGGACTTTAAGTGAGACTTACATTACCGTTCAGCTATCTCATATCTGCACTTCAACTTGCACAAGACTTCACTTGATATTACATCAAGGTAAATCTCGTATAAATCGTACAATATAGTTATCTCCCGTTTAGGACGAGCTTCAAGTCATAAAACGAATTACAATTATCAATCGTAGAACGAATTGATAAGGTGAGATTTAAGACTTCAAGTCCGAATCCTTAAATTAGTATTTAGAACCAGAAATCGTTATATAACGATTCCACGATCGTACTATTCGTCAACACAGGTAACGCCTAGTTTACCTGCCCTCACGTGTTCACCTTTCTCTTTAGACGATCAGTACAACCCTGCCACAGTTAGAACAACAGTTACAATCAGTAACAAGGTACTGTTGAACTAAATGTTTTACGTTTACTTACAACGCTTATTCAGTTTCTTGTGGCTCAACTTTAACGAATTACTATTCGCCACACTCATCTTATTTGACGTAAGGTTCGAACTATTCTTCTTTACCGTATTGAATATCGAACAAACCATTCCCATGTTAATGTACCTTTAGGCGCCATACGTACTTGTCCCTCTTACAATCCAGACTCGGAACAATCAGTCAGTTCTGATCCGGTAAGAGTTTTATATTTTCCTTTGTACAATTTATATAAATAAATTATAGATTCTTTTCCCCAAATAAAGAAGTTTATTTGCACAAAAGCAGGCAAAATTGTCCACTTTGATAC
>SCLD01091947.1:0-12788 GCA_004367895.1 Oikopleura longicauda | reverse complement strand
GTACAACTAATAACCGTATCGCGCGGACGAAATTTCGAACTGGTTTTCGACGTGGGGCCAATTCAAATAACGTTTCATTGAATTTAAGTTTGGTTACGATAAATATTATGAAAATATTCAAAGTGAAGCGTGGTGCCTCAAAATTTCCCATATATATACCCCTTTTATTGTGAATGCAACTCGTCGTCATCCTAGAATTGTCACGGCCGGTTGTCATAAACTAATGGATATGTGACGACCGCTACGGTACAACATTTCCCTTTGGAGTTCGCCTCCTTTATTTATGTTCAAAACTTATAAACGAAGTCAATCAACGAAGTTAACCCGGCACAGTGACTCTGAGGCCGAAAAAACATCTAACACAGAACAAAATCGTGAAACTTACTTGTTTAGCAGCGCTACAGCCCATTCTTTAATTGTTCGTATTTTTCACTGACTTGTTCACGGGGAAATTTTTGTGTTCACTTATTGTTTTCTAGAGATTATCGTGCAACAATTAACTGATAATTACCTTACAAAAAGGCCTTGTCAGTGAATCATTTGCTTATTATGGGTCAACTCTCGGATGCTGCACACCGCGCAGAATGCCACAGTTTCTCCTGTGGTAAACGACCTTCGTGTGTTGTCAAAGGGCGGTGACTTTCTTTATCAAAATTGTTATTACAGTGCTAGTGATTTAGAGCGATCACTTGGTCACAATTACCATTATTCTAACCATAATTACGTTGATCGTTCAAATATTGCCGATTTTCACTAGCATTATGTCAGTGTTTCTGGCATGGTAATGGTAAGAAATACCGTCATTGAAACCAATCAAACATAACCAATTATTTATCAATAGTTTACCATCGTTATTTGTACTTACCAACTTTATGCACAGTTGGCACATTTACGCTCCACGTTACGAATGTGTTGCGGCGTCAAATTTTCAAAAAACAAATATATAAACTGGACTTATTTTATACCCAAATAAAGGCTAATGCGATTTGGCAATTGAACGTACCAAGTGGACTTGGACATCGACTTCTAACAAACGACCCGTTGACCGCATGTTTTCTAATTGTCTCCTAAAATAGTATCCATGATTAAACTCCTTAGCTTTGTCACGTTTAGTCAACAGTAATGAGTGCAAGAGTACTGCAAGTACTGCCAGAGTAACATCCAAGTTAACAATTGTTATACTTCGTTTGGAGCGTTGGTGACTGAATGATTTCAGCCAATATTCTCCCAGCTTACATGAACTGATGGGCGCCAGCTTACATGACCCTTTAAATGGAGAGGCTGATGAAATGTGAAAGTCACTTTTGGTGACACCAAGTCACGTTACGGACGGCATACGTTCGAAACAATATACAATAGGTCAACACTGAGTAAATATTTGTCAGACTCAATACCGTACAGACCCCGGTTCAATTAGTACTTGAACTTATTAACCGTCATTATCTAGCTGGACTAGTTGTTTTGTGTTTGCTTGCTTGCCAAACACCATAACGTGTTTCTTCTGTAAAATTTGTTGTCGGCCTTGGACGTCAAAAGTGTTACGCGATGAAACCATACTTTGGATCAACTATTGCAAAATATATTTTGTCCCTGACTGAAAGGTGTTCTTCTGCATAGAAGGCCAAACAAGTAATAAGGCTAAAACAACGATTATCAATATCTGCTTGTTACTTCAGTAAATTGCTGACAGCAATTTGCTGTTACACGCATGCATGTACGAAAACAGTTGAATAACATTGACACTAAATAGGGAAACGAAGTGAATTTTTGTTTCTATTCCTTTCGAGGAATTAGCTTGATTGGCCAGGAAGGATAAACCTTAACGTACATTGATATTTTCAAAATAGATTAATCTATTTTGGGGAGAAATAACATTTAGAATTTCAACTTGTCCTGTTTTGAACTTCAACACTTCGGGTCAATTTCCGCCCGCCTTGTCAGTCATAAAGCTTCGTAATTCCCAGATTGCCGTGTTCTGTTTGGCATTTGGCTCTGAGATTCATCAAGGTTGCCCGGGTTGGTCACAAATGTGTAGTGCGCTCTGCGGCGGGCCGACATCTAAATTTTACATGACACCAACATAGAGCGCGTTGTTCAGCGCCGTTGTATGTTTGTTATGAAGACTGAGATCGCTTGAGTTGAGGCATTAGAGGCCCAATCAAATACCTCCTTGAGGTGATGCGACCAAATTGTTGATTGTATTATCAAATAGTTTTAACAAGTTGCAACGTTAAAGCAGCAGCGGCTCAAAATATAATTACCGAGTACCGTTTACCGTGTAACCTGAAAACATCCTTGTTCATCAGTTTAGATTCGAATAGTGTACATGACATGCGGTATCCGGAATTGTTATTCGTTATAAATTATAATTGAAATGGCGAACGCTCTCTTGCACTCCATAGTAGACAGGTTTTGTTATGAGTAAAATGGGAACTAAAACGTTTGGTAGTCATCTGCAGCATGTAGTCTGCGTCTAATTTTCAATCACAAATCTGTTAACTGGCGTCACAACAAACTGAGCACGGACGTTGACCTTGGTTTGTTTTCGTATTAAGGTTAGACCGTACATTTTCCATTTGTTTGCGGAATTAGTATTTTAAAACGTACTGAGTATCCCCTTCGCTTTTAAGATCATTCAAGCCAAAAATTCAATCGAGCAAAAATTCAATCGAGAATGCATAACGTGGAGTCATTCACTGTTAAACTTACTGAATAAGTCGCAGTTTCCTACTTAAGTGGAATTAGTGCAACTAACGATATGCCAAGCGCACTTCCGTCCGTTTTTTGTAAGTTTGTTAGTATATCGTGGATGGTCCTCGTGGTTACTGGCATGTTGAACTTGTAAGCGCCACTGTTCGACGATTTCTCTACAAATGTAAATCGAGTAACAGGCGGATTCTATGTACACGAAGCATACAACTTACTTTGCGTAATTTTGATTTTACATTTCAAAAATAAACTAGCCGAATAATCATTTTACATGATACAATAACATGTTCCCAAGAGCCTTAATAACTTATAATTTTCGTAACTTAGACACTTATGCAAGTTAATACAAGCCAAGTTTTTATGAACCAGGCATTTATGATTCATATGATTTACAAATTATTGGCTCATAAACGAATTATTCCACATCAGAATTGCACCAATTTTCTTTAACCACAGTAATTTCTCGATGCTCTTCTAAATCCATTTTTACTTTCGCCTACTAATCATGTAAACAGTAAAGTAATGTGTAAGTCTTTCACCTGTAAATGCTTGTACAACTGGGCTGATGCTAATTGTAAGCCCTTTAGTTCAATTTTAAAAGTTATACTCCATAATTAGCTGTGCCAACATTCAACGTGATCATCTAAACGGTTGTGGCCCGCAACATGACCTTGAGTGCTAGGGGAAACACGACTGCATTTTCAATAAAACAACATCTAAAGCCATTAAAACTGACACGATTACTGAAATTCATACATTAAAATTCGCATGGTCTCACTGTACTCACTACAGTAGTGGTGCACGTTGATAGTTATCTTCAATTACCAAGGTTAATATCATGTAAAACGAATGACCAGTTCGCTGGGGTCGAATTCGAAGTTACTAACACAACTAACCATTTAATACAAGTGGTAATGTGTTTGATATTTTAATACTTGGTACTCATACTTCTAAACTCATTTTTGAAGGAATTTCGAGTAACGGCCTTGTATAAGGGTACCTTGTTCTTCGACGAAAAGTGAAGAAAAGTATCATAGATTAAGTAGTAGATTAAGCGTGGATATTAGAGTTTCAAAGTCCTCTTTCTATTCTTATGATATTGTGATATACCATTAATCGCCAAGCCTGGCGTTCTAACAAATCAATCACTCAATGTAATCTTCCAAACGATAAACCACGTACACATGTAACACCGTCAGTCCACACCAGTCATGATTCAAGAGTAAACATGGTTACCAATTGTTAAGTCAGTTGTAAGCGTACTTATAAGTTCTTCAGTTAGACGCTTACTAAGCGGCGTAGTGCAAGTTCTTTCAGTTGTTTCTTGATTGGGACCATTGGTTAGAAAAATTGGTTCATAGTTTGGAAAAATAGCCGAGTACACGCCACTATGGCGTCGCTACAAGTTCGAACTGAGTACGTACTGTAGTGATAAAAAACTACTTGGATAACAAAAGCCGAGGCATTAGGCCCTGAGTCATCTTAGAGACGGCTTATTACAATCAAAGTGTAGTCTATACAGCATGATGAAACACGTGTGACAGAGTGTGGCCGCCACTACGGCCCCCTATTCCGTAGGTTGAGCCAGTCAGTAAGTATGAATGCAGCCTATTGCTCATTGGCCGCTTTTCCAGTGCGATTTTTTCCCACGATTGGCCCGGGATTGGGACCTCAATTTCTCTACGAGAGAACGAAAAAAAATAGAGAAGCTGAATTGTTTGTTCTTTTTTGATGAAAACAAGGGCCTAGAAGCGTTCGTTCCATCTTCGTGGCTTCGTTGAACCAAAAATAAAGAGAGAAATGGGGAAGCCGTTTGAACATGTCTTGGTGTGGTCGGGCGTTTTCGAAATATTCTTCGGTACGTTCTATTTATCGTAAACACTCGGATTACTATTAACATTTAATTATTAAAGTCGGCGGAATTTTTTATGGATGGCCGGCATTCATTTATGTACTGAAGAAGGAAAATGTCTTCTTTGAGTTGTGTGATGCGCCAATGAATGGCACCGATGCCGGACATGAGTGGAGCAATATGACAATCAAGTCGTGCATTGCCCAGGACACTAAATTCAACTCGATCTTCGTCACGGCCAAAAAATCAACTAGGCATGATCCTTGACAATGTGTTTGAAAGTATAGACTCTCATTTATCATCATTTCAATCACTCTTATCACATTCTTATACTGTATTACAGATTATTCACTTTTTCAGGTTTAATACTCGACCGTGCCGGACTCTTTGCCAGTCGCATTGCCACGGCCGTTCCAATGACAATTGGCCTGATTATGATGATCTTTGTCCAAAATCGAGTCGTTTTTGAGGCCGGTACATACATGATTGCAATTGCAGCGATTGGCGTATTGATCACCAATTTGACTGTACAGGATCGGGGATTAGGCGGGCTCTAAAGTTATTGCGATATCGATTGGGGATTGACGCAGTATTTACAATATAAGTCCGGAATGCAAAAATAGAATTTTATTGGAGGCATTAAGGGCAACGCCTTTCCCGAAACTAGCTTTTATGTTTGGTTTTATCATAACAATAATTTAACTTATTTTAACAATTTCAACAATATTTTAACAATACCACTTCGCAGAAACTGGTCATCGCACCCCTATAAATTATATGATAGACTTAATACAGTTTGTATCAGATCTGAGCAAGTCTAGTTACCACTCCTTAACGATAAGAAGCGTTTTTTTGCGATAACTACTGGTATCGGAGGGTCTTATCACCCCAATGACCGGTCCAACCGAGTAAGTTGACCATGCCCAAGACCCAGGACTTGACCGTCACGTCGAAATAATAGTTCTAAAGTCTGTCTTAAACCGTTGGAAAAATTTTCTAACCCATCATTCCAAAGTGAACTTCTTAAGTAACGTTCTGAAAAACTGATGTAACAACATGTTTAATCAGTAGCTCAATGGTTACAATATAAGCTACAAATATACATGGCATTTTCCAACAAAATTGAGCGCACCTTCAAATAACGAAGCTCAATTTTCCCTGCCTTACGTGTAGTTATTGGGAACAAACTAATGTTTCAACTTACATTTATGCTTGAACTACTAAGTTATCAATTTAATCGTCGAACCGGCCCAAGCTCATCCCCGCACCAAGCCCATTTGGCCCCGGCAAACGGCAACAATTGGGTCGATCTACTCAGGCACATTTGACGGCTCGTCAGCCACTTTTATGCTCGTCAAAGTGGCTTACCAAAACCTCGGATGGTCCCTCCAAACGTGCTCCGTCACCCTTGCAGCACTCAGCTCAATTATTTGGATTCGATCGACCATGCTTATGCCGATGAAGGCGATTCCGCGCGATTTGCCCGAGAACTACGACGTGTCAGATGAAACGGCGTTGAGTAAATGCATGTCGAAGGGAACCATTCGCGAGCTTGAGCGCAAAGAGCTTCAAACACGCTCGAATCGTGATGATGCGAACTTGAATGAAAATGAGAAGGCGCGAATTGAGGAGGAGACGAAGCCAGAGATGAAGTCGTCGATTTGGAAGCAAGCGTGGGGCGAAATTTGCTCGGTTCAATTTGTCTCACTATGCACGTGGTACTGTCTGGTTAGTTTGCGCATCAATTCCTTTCAAGCGTGGTTCAACAACTCACTTCAATGGTGGTTCCCTAATGCCGAGAAGGTCCACTCTGAGTTGACCAACATATTTGGATTAACTTACATTATGTCACTGCCAATTTCTCCCGGTGCTGGTGTTGTCGTCGACACCTTTGCCAATTATTACAGGTGAGCGGAAGAAGTCACAATAAAGTATATTATGAAATGTTTTCTAAAGAAAAAAAGAAGAAAATGAGATCAAAGGCCGTACCATGGGCGTTGCTGTTGTGTGCGGTTTCTGTTCAATCGCCTCGACCGTACTATCCGTTCTGTGCACTGTTCGTCACTCGTTCTCTGTTTCAGGTACGTTGAACTTGATAGCGAAGAGAACCAAAAATACCTACCCCTCTGCAAGATTCGCACCCACCCAAACCCCTAACTCTTTAATTAAGTAATCGCCCAAGTGACCTTCTCGGTGATCCGAACTTTTATCTACGCCATTTTGGCTCAGGCTGCCTTTCTACTATTTCCAATGAATCTGTTCGGGCTGCTATATGGGACGCTGCAGTTATGCAACGGGCTGGTCACCTTGCTCGCGGATCCAATTTTTAGGACTCGGGCGGATGTTCATGTTTGAAGTGATAAATTTGCTTAGATGCGCATCAAAATCGATCAACCGAAAGGAGCACTATGGGGTGTATATAAAACAGTACACGGAAATTACAAATGATAAACACATCAACATCCGCATCGCAAGATATATCCAGACGCGTTTAGACGGTAATTACGCCCCCGTTCACTATGCACTCGCCGTCGCCTGCATTATCACGATCTTCCAACCGTTCGTGCTAGTCTTTTACAAGAAACGCTAATTTATTGATAATAAACGCAGCAACCAATTTGATACTGTTTTTTTTTCTTGGCCAGCGCCTCATCAAACCGAAAACGCAGATTTGCGCATTTTCCGAAAATAGAAAACAGGTCAGGGACTCTTATGGCAATGAACCGCGTGTCAGAACAACATATGGGACGAATTAATTAAAGTATGCGTCGCAAAATATCTGAGCAATTAAAACCTAACAAATAGTTGCTGTTTTGCCTAAAATAGGATGTCAATGGGAGACTCGCAGTGGTAACTCATCACTGGTAAGTATAAGTGGAAGCTCAACACACGCTCAAGCATCATCAAATTTCGATATTGGACCTATACTGCTCAACTGAGTTGCAGCAAACACACAGACACGTGTTCTCAATCGTGGTCAAACTTGACACTTGTTTGTTGGGAAGAGACTCTAAGCAGCTTACTAAATTAAACTGTAGTTTAAAAGATGACTACGCGAATCACATAAAACTAACGTCTCTTCCTGGATAATCTGAAAAGGGGCCAATTATTGGTGATATAAAACACAGTGTTAATCGTCAGTTTCGATGATCGTTTGATATTTTTACTTGCTTGGCGCCTGACGTCAATGTCAGATTGAACCGTTTCGTGCTAAAATCAAACACGACTGTGATGGGTAAGTGCAAATTCATTGTCGCCAGTCGCTTGCTGATATTTCGGGTTCTCCAATCGATATCAACTTGTAGTTTGTTTCGTGTTTGATTATGAGGTTAGAAGTCCAACAACCCATGAGCAAGATATGAACGCAGTGGATCAAACATGGCCCGGATCATACTGTTAACTGTTATGGCCATCACGGATGGCCCATCACACGGTATAACTAACTTCTAAAAACCAGGTGCATCAGGTACCGTAGCGTACGGTAGAAACTTGGCACCACTTGCGTCTATTTCCGTCACCCCATTCATGCCAACGTAATTAACGTCAAGTTGATCCATCACAGCCAGGCAGAATTAATCCAAGGGTTCGAAAGAAATAGGCCTCGCGGTCGTTGTTATGCACCATCACATACACCAACCTCACCACACGCTTTCCATTTGTGACACCTAACGTGATGGACGTTATTAAAATTTATTCAATTTGTTGGACACTATCTTTAGAAAAAAATAAATCAGTTTACTAATTCATTTCTGGTAATGTTCAAAAATAAATCTGAACGCAATGTTTGATAAGACGTTTTGTTTTGATATGAACACGATTGCTGGAACAAGAAAAGTGAGTTGACATGTCCGAAAGATAAGTCTAATGGCTTGTTTGACCGTGTCGTCGTATCTTAGGAACAAACTCAAGAATGAAATCTGACAGTATAGCCAACTCAGCATGACAATGTATCATATACAAATGAACTTATTCCGGGGCTGAAATATGGCAAAGTAACGGAGTGTGTTCACCTATTGTCGTAAACGTGCCTCAACAAGACGTCTCTTATCTGAACAGCGTATACTCCATCATGAGTGAGTGTGTTTAGGTAGAATAATACTCATTGTGCACTTTCAAGCTACTACTTTGTAAACTGTTGTGTTCACATGCATGTTATATTCACCTTGAACAATAGTCAAATACAAACGTTTATTCGAATTTATTTACAGTCAGGAACGATGGAGCATTTGTAATTTTCAATTACTTGTGTTCAGTATAAAGCGTATAAATCATAAATGGCTTTTAGTACATCATCTTCATAGTCATCTCCGCCATCGTCAAGACTTTCCGCAGCGACTTCTTCGGCTACTTTTTCCAACTCGGCCACGTAGTCAATGTCAGTCTGACAAAGCAGCTTGTAGTTGGGATATTTTGCTGCAAGACAGACCGAGTGCTCTTCTTCATCCATTTTGTTGTATCGCTCGCATCCGACGTTGAACTCTTTAATTTCTTCCAGCACATTAGTTTCGGTATTAAACGCCATTGCAATTTGACCAAGGGGACACTTAAGTCATGGTTAATTTCATTATCTACTTGTATGGCTGGTTACTCTTAATTCACACGAATAGTGCAACTTCATGTCTTCACTGGCTTCGACATATGGCATGGGCATGTAATTGCAAGGCATATCGAGCGTGACTCCATCAGTTCTAAATTATGGTTCATTTCATGTACTAGTAGTCGTTGAAAATAGAATTTCTAAAACAAGAGAAATCAAGTGGCGACACTCACACAGTAGAAAAATAGTCTTCAATGCCGCCCATATCATTTTGACTACGATCGGCAATAGTTTGATCAATTTCAATCACTTCTTCGACTACTTCAATAATCTCCGGTGGGGCAGTAGTTGTCGCTCCCCAACATAGTTGAATACTTTCAGAACTTGTCTGTCGTTGGCCATTGTTTTCGGTAGCAGCCTAAAGCAGGTTTACTATATGGCTAAAGATAAAAAGTTCGTTATATACCTGGTTCAGGTAACGCCGTTTGCGAACCAGATTCATAACACCAGCAACTTTTGGATTGAAATCATTTGATCGTCGTTGTCGGAAGTCCCAGTCCCAATCAGCACTGTCAAAACTGATTGCGCTAAAGCTAAAGTTGGATGTTTCTTCTTTATCGGATTCCTCGTCGTCCTTCTCCTCTTCGTCAACATCGAAAAACTCATCAGCAGACGGTGGCGCGCTCCAGTCCTCGGTCTCGTTGTTCCCATCATTTCCCCAAAAATCTTCCTCCCAGTCGCCAAACGCGTCATTGGCGAAGAAGCCAACGGTTGCGTCTGGATCACGCGCCAATAGCTGCATAGCATTGTTGTGCGTAGCGTAGCATGATCCTGTTTGGGAACAGCGGCCGCATGAGAAGCGGCAATACTCAAAGGCGGGACCGCTTAGGACAAAGCTCTTTTCACTGGCAGTGCCTGCATTGTACACAAGCCTCAGGTCTTCACTGTCGCACTTGTGTTGATCGAATACGGATTTACAAAAGGATGAAACAAATGAAGGGTCAAATGGGTACAGCTGTTCACTGTTGCTGCCTTTGGTTGGCAGAGCATTTTCACCGTCCCCATTCGGCCATTCCGAGTTGACACTCAATTGATTGGCGTAAAAAAGCTCGTGTGGCGCCGGTATCATGTCGTAGCAAATGTCGGTGACACACTTGCCACATGTTCGATCGCATCCGACCGTGCACGCATTGTCCATATAGGCCTGGAGACAACTGGCCCATTGTTGCTCATCTTTGCACACTTTTGCTGCGGCAAATGTAACAAGTGAGAGTGTCTAAGTAAATTATATACATTTTTGGCAAATAGAGCTCTCTTGTTGATTGGCTTACCTTGGCCGTGAACATTTCTGTATGTGTGTCTTTCGTTTCTAGATTATTTCTAGAGAATGAACCTAGAGACGACGTTGTCGTGATATATAAAGTGAACGTGATTATAAGAGCGCCACCGAGCAAAATCGGCTTTGTTGTCGCAGTGTAAAACACCGCCGCCAGTTGACATTTTGAGTAAGGCCCAGACTACTTTTATTTTTTTACAAGTCCGAGTGGTGATCAGACAGAATACGCCCATCAATAGTCGACCGCAAATAGTGCTTAGACAGATTATCATTAGAGTACTTCGACAGAAGAAACTTGAAGACATTTTTCCGCACAAATTGTGTTTTGCGCATACAATCGCGACAAATCCAACTGGTCGGATACTTGAACTTCGGCACGTCGGGATCCTCGGACGTGTCGCCCTTCAGTCGCATGTTTACCGAGTTGTGCAGCGACCAGAGCCACATGACGGCATCTTTGGTACTTTCAATCTTCTCAATTTTGAATTCCGTTATTTCTTGTCGGAAGTGATCGCTACACGCGCGACACGAGAACACCTCCAGCACATAGTCACGGATGACAAGTGGAATCATTTGTACATTTCGCTCTTTCCGTAAATGAGCTTCACTGAGTAACAAATGAAATAGTGACCACAGGCCACATGAAAAGCCACGATATATTGGGCTTGATCCAACACACGACACCCACGAGTCGAATATTGAGCCGTTTTTATGTGGATCAGTAGTCTCTTCCCACTCCGTGTACGAAACTGTTGACTTGTCGACTAAAATGTGAAAGTTATAATGTTAAAATCGACTTGATTTAAATTACCCAACAGCAGATTAATTCGGCCGAGCAAGTCCGCATTGACCATGCTTCTCACTGCGTCAAGCCTAGCGCCATGCAATTCCTCCACCGCGCACATCTCCTTGAACAGCATGTGATTGATTGTCGACTCAAAGTCCGAAACGTATATAAGGGCAGCATCGGCAGTTTTTGGGCTCAATCGTTCCCCCGGCGCCAGGCTAAATTTTGCCTTAGCGACTTCATCGGCCATTTTTTTCTTCAGCTCATCATCCACGCGCGTTCTGTTTCCAATCCCATCAAGTTGCTTGAGCTCGTAAACGAAGAAGGACGCGTGGGGCAGCTCAACATAGAGTTGTCGTTGCTCGCCACTCTGATCCCAAATGAACAAGTCGACATAGTTAGTGACGGGAGCGTCAGTGGTGTAATTTGCCGGGAACGTCACATTTGACTCCATCCATATTGTCGGCACCAGGATAGGATTCTTCTCGCGCTCCTCCAGCACCGGCCGAAAATAGTCATCCCTGTCTGCTGTTGACTTGCAAATGCGTCGAATCACAATATGTTGGTAGGATGACATGTCGAGAATGATTCGTTTGGTCAGATACTCATCATATACGCTTGCTTCTTCATCCTCGACAAGTAAAACGACATAGCGTAGCGATCCAGCAGCTTGCAAGGCGAACAGCTCCTTCATGTCACGTTCTCCCGTCTCACCAAGCAGCGGCTGCACAGTCGGATATATCCAACTGGGGGCAGGATTGGCCTCTAAGAAACGAATCGTCGCTCGTATTAACCCACTTCCAGTCTCGTCAGTTGAATTCAACGCCATGCCCCGGTACTTGAGGTCGGGATCAAATGCGCCAAAGTAACGAAATGTCGGGTAGTTTGGTATCCAGAAGGGTGCCCGGTGACACACTGAGTAGTTGACGCCCTGGCACTCGACGGCCAGAACTTTAATCAAACAGTACCAACCGGCCGTTTGATCGGCAAAACGGAGAAAGATCTTGGCAAAATCGTGACAATGACCGCATGTGGCCGAATAAAACTGCACCAAATGCGCCGTCTCGGCATTTTTCACCAGACCATTCAACAACTGCCCATTCTCTACCAGGGTCAAGTTGCCTGGCTTCTCGTAAATTGCCTTTGCCCGCTCCAGCTTGCCATCGCCTATTCGTCTGCAGCTGATGACTGTCACTGCACAAATGCACAGCAGCAGAGAACTTTTCATCTTTAGGGCGTAGGAACAACCGACTAGCCGGATACATTGAGACTGCGTGGACGAAACAAGTGGACACTCAATACTTCACTAGTCATCGCTCTTTTTATTCATTCAATTCAGTCGCTGTTCAAAAAAAGTGTCTGTATGTGTGTGGTGTGGCAGGGCAGCAATTGGGTTAGGGAAAAAACGTGGTTTCATTGTTCATGTGAGAGAGAGTATGACAATTGAAACAGTTCTGGTGTACATCACAAAAAAAACGAGATTATCCTAAAATTGGCGGGTTTCGGTTGTTTTGCGTCGTCGTGAATGAATTTCGATTTTGATGTCCCTCTCAGTTGGATCGGGAAC
>SCLD01091936.1:0-12789 GCA_004367895.1 Oikopleura longicauda | reverse complement strand
GTCAGACATAAGGTCTTGGACTGAACAATTCCCAAGTTCAATAATCATTGAATTTTGGATTATTGGAAGATAAGGTGAGGTTTCTTTCAGTCGGACCATGATTTGATCAAACATAGGCATTATAGCTTCCACTTTTTGGAGTTTAGCCTCGCGCTCCGCTTTGAGTTCGAAAAAGGCTTCTGCGTCACAAGTTATTTTCAAATGCTTCTCCATTTCAGATTCAAGTTTGTTAATTCGTTCTCTAATTTTCTTTTGATTGCGCTGAGATTGTGCTTTCAAGAGTGATCAAAAAGTATATATCATTGGAAGGATAATCATGGAATTTTAAAGCCTATTTGCGAGACGCTTTAGAATCTATTCGCGTATTTAGCATACTAAATGCTTTTATATGCTCATTCTATCCTATGTTAGCATAGACAGTGTTCAGTTTAACTTTTCTCGCAGCCAATTGGTTGAGTTTCACTTTCTCAATAAGACTGGTGAGTTGTTGAGCCTTGATCTCAGCTTTTGCTCGAGCAGTTTCTGCGCGAAGTTTTTCATTGACTTTTCGATCGACTGGTTGGACTAAACATGCATTTTTGAATAACACAGCTCGAGCGTGAACACATTCAGAAGTTTTACCTGTTGTCTTGTTGATGGACTTTGAAACATTTTTTGAAACTTTCTCTTTTGAATTAATCTTTGAAGCAATTTTCCTTGGTGCTGGTGTTGATGACGTCAAGGGAAATCCAAGTCTTGACGTTGAAAATGTTGACTCATTGGCAGCAGTTGTTGACATTTTTCTTGATTTTGTCTTTGCTGTGGATTGTGACTCATTTGCTCCAAGCGCTCTTGTCTTTTTTGCCTCAGCGGCTTGTTTAAACCGACTCTCAACGATTCGAGGCATTTCTTAAAAATGCATAGGTAATAATTGAATTATTATAATTCGCATGTTTTCAACTTTTAAATTTATTTTAATAGTACTTTCTTATTTCGCTCATATCTTTCGACTGAGTTGATGTGGTCCGTTCGTTGGAGACCCGTTGGAGTGCGTGGGTAAGTCAAAGAAATCTCCTAACCTAGCACTCATCGAAGGCATCGTCAGAAACCATCACGGTTATAGAAATAAGATGATACAGATTTTGTGCAGTATTTAAATAATTTAAAATTTAAATGGTCAGTAAAAGTTTGAAAAGGGATAGAGTCTCGTTATAGCATTGAATGGTAAATTTGGAATCTCATGCTCAAGATATTTTTTCAAAGATTTCTTCTTTGCCTTTTCAACTTCATTTTCCCAAGCATCATAAAAATCATCAGAACCTTCTTCGTAGAAACCAGCTTCCAAATCGTTTCTGATTTTTGAATCAACCTCACTTTGCCTGAAAAACTCATGTTACAAACCAAGATTTTCTAGGGGGTCAAAACTTACAGGGTTTGATCAAACTGTTTAATCAAATTGTAAACTTGATATTTATTTCTGTTCTGTGCAACTAGTATATTGCTATAAATTGAGCGAATTTTTAAATCTTCTGGCATGGGATGATAAATACTTTCTTCAATGTATCGTTCCAGTTTTCCTTCATTGTAAAGATCATTGACAGCTCTTGCATTGATAACTTCTCCCCAAGCTTGTACAGGGAGTAATTTTTGAACCCATTTCTTTTCATCGAAACCAATATAAGAAATTTTAGTTGCCGATCGTTTCAGAAGTACGGAAGGAGTTTGCTCATCAATAATGTTACCAATAAGATGCCAGTTCGGAGGGAAAGTTACATCAACAGCACCAATAATGCACTTTTCCATCAAACTATGGATATTTTACATAATTTCATATAAAAAATCTCTATGCTTACCCATTGGAAAGATTCAGAATCATTTTATAAGTGGGCAACATCTCATCCAAATTGTAAGAATTAAAATTAACAATTACATAACAGCCAATGAATTCATCGAGAATTGGGAATCGATGTGGAGCCAACAAAATTACATTTTCTAGTTCCTCTATTCGCTTCATAAAATTTTGTCGGGTCACATTTGTGATAAGCCCATGAACCCAATCCATATTTTGCACAAATTGTTCGGCAGGATACTTTGGAACACGCTTCTTTTTTATCAAATCTTTATAAATATCTTTTGCTTCTGAACCATATTCGCGGATAAGTTCATTACGGAACGAGATCTTTCATGCGTTAAATTGTCTATTAGTAAACTTTTTTCGGGTTAATTTGAAATGATTAATCTCTGTGGCCTACAAACCATAAATCCGAGAGCAAAAATGATTAAGGGACAGTTCACGCATTCCTTGAGCTGGTCAGGGCTGAATAAATTGACCAATTGTCGCTGCCATTCAGTTGCATTGCTTTTCAATTCGATTTCTTCTGACAAATAACTTTTTGCTTCTTCAATCTCTTTTTCAAAATCTGTAATTCTAGCATCAAAAGCATCAAGAGAAGAAAACAAAATCAAAAAAATAAATTTCATATTTTCGTTTGAAATACAATTTTGAATTCGAAATTTTTTTCTGACGAACATCTAGAAGACGACCAACGAATTTCATTCTAAATAATATTGTTTCCATTTTAATTTTGAAAAACAAGGTAAATTTCTACTGTAGTAACACAATATATGGTTGAAAATGGTGCGAGAAAGTTTCCTTTATCATCGAGCACGTGACATAAAATTGACAATGGCCTCGAAGCAATCCTCTGATGCCCATCGTTCTCTCAATCGTTCCCCTTCTGCTCGATTGACAGCTTTGAGCTTCTCAATTTCTTCGTTATTACGAACAAGATTCTTTGAATATTTTAGTGATAATTTTGGTAATTGACTGTATTGAATGACTCTGTCCATAGCTCTCTGTTCAAATTCATGAGCAGGAAAAACTTCTGCAACCAGACCAGCTGATTTTGCCTCAGCTGCGGAAATCTTTTTATTGAAAAGGATCATTTCATTGGCTTTTGCTGGTCCCATTATACTAAATGATAATTAGTTTTGAAAACGAAGGTTCAAATGAGGGTGTTCATTATCCAAATAGAATTACTTTGGGAAAGTATAGGAACTGCATGCTTCTGCGGACTGTCCCAACTGTGTAAAGGGTGTCACAAATGATGATGTATCGGATGCAAGAACCAAATCGCATAGACCAAGATGTGAAACAGCAATGCCGATAGCCGGTCCATTGACCATGGCAATAAGTGGTTTCTCAAATTCAATAAATGCATCGACAAATGGGATCATAATATCATATGCACCATCAGCCAGTTGAGCTGGAGTCATTCCTTCACCAAGGGCATGTATTTTCTGAATTTAAAGCATGTTGAATCTCATCATACATTTGTTGATTTATTGCGTTGAACTTCTTTGGACGGTTAAATGTTAAAACTTTTTCCGGGCTTTATTTCAGGTTGTAAATAAGTAGCTTTCGAGAGTTTCTTTGGTGGCTATCTTTGAGGAAATTGGTCAAAATATTATTCAGTGTTTTAGTGGTAAGTGAAAACTTCAACAGAAAAACAAAAATCAGAGTTTAATCACAAAGAATTTTGAGGGCTGCAACTGAAATGAATAAAAAGCCCGACCTGACAATTGTCCCTTTCGTTCTAATTTGATCGTTTCATATTCATGACCTGGTTTGAATGTACTTCGAAAATTTCGAATTGAAATATTTCGGATTTGATTTTGAAAATTTTTTCGAAACATTTTTGTCTAAACGTCATTTTTTAAATATCCAGATATCCTCTTTGGCTTTTCTCTAGATAAATGACTCATTTTAAAATGAGTAATCGAGTTCGGGTAATCGAGCGCTAATTCGGGGTGATGACAAACAAATAAATGATTCATTCAAATGGGAGTAAAAGGCTTATGGAGCCTTCTTGGCCCTGGGAAACCCGTTGATCCGAGAGAACTAAAAGGAAAAATTCTTGCAGTGGATTTGAGTATATGGCTTTACAAGGTAATTTTATCCATTTATATCTTGGGATTCTAGGTCATTAAATTGTACTCGCTTTAATTTAACGTATTGGCACGATTCATTAATAGGTGTCTAGTAAAATATTATGATATAGAGAATATATATTTAGGCCTTAAACGGATATGGAAAATTCGGTTCGTCGAGTCAGCAGCGTCACGAAAAAGCTCTTCAAAGTTTATTTATTCGAGTTTGTTCACTTTTGATCATTGGTATTCGGCCTATATTCGTTTTTGATGGTCAACCACCACAGATAAAATATGAAGTTTTGAAGAAACGAAAAGATATCAGACAAAAAGCATCTGAAGATAAAAAAGAAGCCCGGAAAAATCTTCAGACAAATGCATTGAAGATGATGGTATTGAAGCAATTTGGACATGAAGACATTTCAGACTCACAAATTGAATCGGTTTTGAGCCAATTGAAAGATGACCAAGAAGATCAACTTTTATTTTATTCTGAAGAATTAAAAAAAGAAGAACTTATTATATCTGAAAGTGAAGATGAAGACGCTGAAGAAAATAATGACGGAAAAGAAGATATCAAACACGAACTTGTGAAAGAACAATTTTTAAACAGTCTCATTCAAAATGAACAACTTGACATTCAAGATAAACAGTTCCAAAATCTGACTTATACAGAACAGCTTGGCATGTTAGCAGATATGAAGGAAACAGTCTACTAAATGAATTATTTAAGTTTGTATTCGACTTCAAAATGAAACAAAAGCCCGTGTGGTAAAGGCCCTTTTTCAAAATTTTCTATGGACATTGAACCGTTTTCTGACCTCGAAAAATGTTTCATCGAAAAAGTTATTGACTGATTGAAAGGATCTCCATCGATTTGGCAGAAGTCAACTTAAACCATTTGAACAAAGTTCCAAAACAACTCAGGTATTGATTTTTGTTCGTTCATCATGTCACATGATTCATGTGACAAACCACAATTTTAAGGAGGAAGCAAATATTGAATTCGGATCATATCAGCTTGAAGGAATCATGGCTCGTGGGAAAATGCGTGAACAAATAAAACAAATTGAAAATAGGCGCAAGATTGATCGAATGGGAAACCTTCTTGAAATGGATGGAAAATGTCGAATTTTGGGTCGAAAAAGTGCGCTTATTGATATCGATGAAATTTCTAAAGACGCTGTTTCGCCCGAGAAAAAGATGCGGACTATTTTTAACGAAGATACTGAAAAAGATAATGATTCGAGTAAAGATATCCCACAAGAGGTCCCGCCGACTAGTATTCCTAATACTCAGCCAGTAAAGCTGGCTATAGAAAATTCAAAAATCAATAAAATAGAAGGAATTGTTGGTTTTGAAAATGAAACAAGGCAGAATAAAACAACTGAAAAAATCAGAGTTACAAATCTAGATAAGCTTTTTGAGGAATCTTCCGGCGATGAATTCATTTCTGATAATGAAACGATCGGTGATTATGATGTCATAGAAGAAAAAACAAATGGACCATCAGGATCTATTGAAGGATTAAAGAAAATTTTATATGCCAAACTTCATGATAAGATTGTATCAGGAAAAATTTCCAACGGGCCTGTCGAAAAAATCACAATTTCTGATGAAGAGGATCAATTTATGTCTTCGTCGGAGGAAGAAGAATCGGAAGAAACGAATCCAACTAAATCTATCAACAAAGTTGATGATGAATCACTGCCAAAGAAGAATGACACAGCCATTATTTTATCTTCTAGTGACGAAGAAGACCAAGTTGAAGATAGAAAAAATATTAAATTGAATACCTGCGGAGATACCGAAGCTATCAATATCCAAGAACCAGCTTCGAAAGATATCAAACCTATGTCCAGCACTTCACAAAGTTCCGCTCATGTGCCTCAAGAATTCTCAAATCTTGAAGATCTTGTAAGACAAAAAGAAAAAGCTCTTTTGGCCAGAATTTTGAAGTCTCAAAGAGGCAACTCTAATGAGACTTCAAAAATTGATAATGATGAGATAGCAATAAATAAGGATGATTCGACTGAACCGAAAAATAATGATACCACAGACACGCCTGCTGTCAAACCTGAAACTGAAACGGATACCGTCAATTCCGAAATCAAACCCGAAACTAAACCTCAAGTTCAGCCTGAGTCTGGCAGCCCGTGCCCGATGATAATAAATCTGAATCACACTTGTCAGAACCAGAAGTTGAACCCGTTTTTGATTTTAAATTGGAAGCTCTTCGTCGTGAAAATGAGCTGAGTCGAATTCGCCTCGAAAACGCTTCGAAAATAACGCAGGCGCCATCAAGTGATTTATATCTCGACGCAGCTCAGTTGCTAAATCTTTTTGGTGCTGGTATAATGTTTGCTCCTGGTGAAGCTGAAGCACAGTGTGCTCGTTTGGAATATGATTCAATTACTGACGGAACTATTACAGACGATTCTGATACATTTCTTTTTGGTGGGAGACGAGTATATCGTCACATGACACCTGGTAAAATGACACCCATACTTCACTCTATGAATGATTTGGGATATAATCGCAACCAACTTATTGGAATAGCACATCTGACTGGGTCTGATTATTGTACTGGTGTCAACGGTATTGGTCCAAAGGTCAAGGTCAAACTAGGATTGTGATTGGACGGTTTTATCACATGATAAGTTGATATAGTCTAGACCTAAATATATAGACTGCTCTAAAAATCATTGACGAATTCAAATCACCAGTATCGCCAAATGATTTTATTGAATCTATAAAAGCGTTTGCTGATTGGTGGAAATTACATCATTCAACCTTGACCAGTGGTTGTGATGGATCAAAATTCAGACTCAAACTAAAAAAATTAAAGGTTGAAAATGATTTGCCTAATGGGAATGCGACCAACGCCTATTTGAACCCAGACGATGAGCACATGGTAAGACATTTATTTTCATGGTTAGTCTACCATTGACTTTAAGATTTTGCGTAGGTTTTCATATTTAGAAATAATTTAATTTTAGAGTTTGAAGAAAACGGGCTTGAGAGATATCCCCGATGTTGAAGGATTAAGAAACTTTGCCCTTCGGAAAATGGGATGGTCACAGCAGGATACAGATTATCATCTTATGCCAATATTGAAGCGAATTCAAGATAGCGATTCAAAAGATAAATCGAAAATTTCTTTTTATTTCAAAACTAAATCCTAACAAGTCACTTTTACCTGAAACTTTACCGTTCACCACAGTTCATTCAAGACATTCAAACTTACTACCAATATTTACTTTAGATAATGACGTAATAAGAGATGACGTCACGTGATAGCACGATTTCGGGAGCACAAGTATTAAATCGTTCGAAAATCGAACATGTACCGCGATTATTGGTTGATATTATAAAACTGAGCGCTCAGCTGATTCAACAAGCTGAGTAAGTTTCATGTTTATAAGTGGTAACAGTGATGAAATTGACTTTTCAGGAGCTCAAATTTGCCAATTACGGATGACAGTATTATTCTTCAAAATTTTTTTGAAAAAATGGAATTTCTACTTTTGTTTGGGATGAAACCAAAGAATAATGGTCTCTTTCGAAAAAAAGAACATCAAACCGAGTTCTTCAGTTTCTTTCGGGCTGTTTGTCGAAGTTCAAAAAGTCTGATAGACGGCCTTCGATATGTCAACGACCAAGACCAATTAAAGACGAATATTGGCAAGGGAAGAGCTCTTCTACGTTATTCACTTACGCGGCAATCTCTCGGAGATCTTATTCAATCCGCTTGTACAGCAAAAGAAATTCAAAAACAATTTTATTCTCATTCTGGACTTCTTATTCATCCTGCTATGCAACACGTAACAGGAATGAAACACAAAAAAAGTACTATTCTTGCTAAAACGAGATTGATCTTTGTCTAAAAGTTACTAATGACAATCTTTTATTTGTTTAGCCTCGGGTGAACTGTCGAAGTTCCAAATACAGTTATATAATTATGGCTCTCTAGACCATGAAAAACTAGACCAAAACCCAGATTTAGAAAATTTAATTTTGAGAAAATGATTTTAAATATTGTTATTGCAATAGGAATAAAAATACCAATGCATTTTATTAATTTATGGCCAGGGTTGCTCGAGAATGGCGATTTTCGACACTTTCATATGTTTTATGTTATGATAAATGTTAGCTAGCAAACTTACATATTCCTTATACCACAGAAATTAATTTTATGTAGCGGCGTTCATTTTATAAGAGAATGAGTTGATACAGGGGGTAACATATTAGAGTGAAATAATTAGTCACATAATATGGTGGACTATAATGTTGGTATTTCCATCACCACGTATAGACTATACCGTATAGTGTATCAGTGATGCAGTATCACGTTCATGTGTTTGTGAATAAGTCTTTCACTCTAATGTGTGACCCCTCTATATTTGTAGCAACATGATTCCCGTTAACGTCATTAAACTCTCCTGGCAACCCTATTTATTGCTCTCGGGTTGTTTGTACTTTTTCCTTTCGACAGTTGGTCTCGTCGTAAATGATCAGAATAGTAAGTGACCATCTGAATCATAATTATCACCCATCGGAAATTTCAGAATTTTTGTTTCCTTGGAAAGATGCCTTATATGCGCTTTATAATATAAACTTTCAATTATTACCACCGTGCCTTTCTGAACTTGACGTCAATTGGCCACAATCCAACATTCGTACCGGACGCGCTCAAACCTTACCCAATCCAGTAGCCACACCAACCTTACCTGATTATAATATCGAAGAAGATAAAGGTACACGGTCAAAATATCACGCTCATATATAATATGTGAAACTTAAAATTTTGACCTGAAAAAGTTCAAAACTGGCTCCGAAAAAGTTCTGGAATCGGTTCGACATCGGTTTCGGAACGTGAAGTAGAAACCGCTCATATAACCAATGAAACAGAAAAGGCTGAATTAGAGGTCAAACAAGAATTTATGGCGCGTGTTATCACCGATCTTGAAATGAAAAATACTGAACTTGAAACAAAGTTACAAAAAACTGACTTTGACACATCTGAAGTGAATACAAAAGCGTTCCAGAAAAATCTTCGAGCTTCTTCAACGCCTCACCCGACAACCAATCAGCGTCCAGCATCACCAACTAAAAAACGGTACTTGTTACGCAGGTGGGTCTCTGTCACCAATAATAATGGAAACCAATTATTGATTATTGGTTATTTAATTCATTGCTTGTTTCAATGTCGAAATAATAAATGAAAAATGCACGTGACAGATCAAATATCATTTTGTTATCAATAAATTCAGTGCAATCGGACTTGAGTTTGATACAATGTCCAACCTATCAGATAGCTCGCAAATGCACGACGAATCAAAATCAACAAAAACAGCTGACCAATCAAAATCAACCACATCATCACGTGATGATGCAAGCTCTAGAATGATTGAAAATGATATAGATTCAGTTTCAAAAAACTTGCTTGACGGATATCACCGGTGAGTCATTGGGGAACCCATTCGTTCATGACTCATATATATGAGTCATTCGCTAATAATGAGTCATTGATAAATGGACTGCTTGTGCTTGAATTCGCTGCTTCTAAATCGGACATCATAAATACGGTGCACGGTATAAACAGCTGATTAACGGCTAAATTTTCAAAATGCTTTTTAGTGATTCAGATTTAAATAGGTTCGTATCATCATTTAGGGAAACAAGAGACCATAAATTGTCTTAGAGTACAAACTTTTAGCGGTGAAGGGAATATAAATTGGTCGGAATTGATTCGATTTTGATCTTCATTTTACCACAACTTCCATTTATAACAAACCATAAATGATTACTTGCCAATTTTTCATTCAAAATATTAGAAGATCATTTATTGATAATTTGTGGGTCGTTTTAAACATTATTCAGTCAATTGGAAAAGGCAGACGAACGAATTATTTCTCTTGAAGCCGAGATCAGAATCATTCGGGAGGAAAAGAAACGAGCTGAAGAAGAATGTCAAAAACTTCGAGACGAAAATTACATTTTTCGAGATCGTCTCTCTGAAATTGCAAACTCACATCCTAGTCCAACAACGAGCGCATATCTGACCAATGAAATTGAAGCTTTAGCAAACCGTGTTGAAGAGCTCACCAGCGAGTTAGGCTTGTTTTCGAAATATTATCGTAAACATACATATTTACCCAGTGTTTCAAGTCATTTTGAAAACTCATTGAAGTAACGGAAAAGAACAAAAATTCATTTTTGGAAAAAAGTTTGAAAGGACCTCCAACGGCCAACATTGCTATTCAAACAGAACAAAAAAGTAAGAATGCGAATTATGTACCATGAAATGATAAAATCGTGGGATAGTCGGGGAAATCACGTGGGCACTTTTTGGAAAGGGAATTTAGAGACAAGTCTACATTTTTCGTGGATTTTTATATGATTTTTGGGCATTTCTTCCGTGGGCTTTTAATTCATAATAATTGATTTCAGTGCTCAATCTGGAAGAAGTGAAAACTGAAAATGAAGATCTTCAAGCTGAAGTTGATCAGCTGCGAAGTCAACTGGTTTTTGCCGAAGAAAATAACGCCAGACGAATTCGTGAAATCAAAACGGAGTCGTCCAATGAGGTAAAGCCCCATGCTCTCTTTCGAGTGTCTTTTGGCCCGATTTCCTCTAGCTGTTCTAGAGAGCACTCAACACCTCAAAGCGAGCCTGGGACTTTACGAGTTTTATAAAATGCAGTGACGGCAATTATTTTGATTATTTTTTAGCTAATCCGCCTCCAAGATCTCGTTCATGAGCTCCAATCAACAGTCACATGTCTCGAATCTGATTTGAATTTTCGAACACGTCAATGTCAAGAGATAAAAGCCGACGTTATAAAACTCAATGATGAGAACGTTCGTCTAAGATCAAATCATTCAATGCCCTGTTCGCCGCAGGTAAAATCCCCCTGCTCCACCAACGCTCCCATGACTCATCTTTATGAGTCACCATTCAGGAATTTGTGCCAAGAGCACGTTCTTGAAAGTTTGTTTGTTGCATTTGTTTGGACGTTAGGTGGAGCTCAAGATTAGTCACAGACCAGTTACCTTGAATTGACCTTTTATGACTCAACCTCTTATGTGACTCATCATTATTTATGACTCATTACAGCGTCAATTTGGCATTGATGAAGTTTCAAATTCACTTCCATGTAATTTGGTAAATACAACCGCCATCGCTTGATGATGATTGGCTGTTGCCTTAACATGTCCTTTCATTGGCCATTCGAAATGGCTTCTGATTCGCCCCTGTTTAGGATTTCCAGCCAATCATATCCTCTCATTTTATAACATTGCATGATTCATCCCAAATTACAATTTTAGATTAAATTATTTGATTGTAAATTGGTTTAAATAATTTAACGATTATTGCCTTGATTTGGTGTCATGAATATGACTCATACGATGAGTAATATTATTCTAGATCAATCCTGAATTAATGGAACAGTTTCAATACCACATTCGCCAATATGAAGAAGGTCGACTTCAAATGAACGATGATGATGACGAAGAATATGGCCACGGATTCAGAATGACAACCTCCGCTTATTAGAATAATGCTCATATCCTCCTTAAAAATAACTCACTATGAAATAAACTCATAAAGAGGGAGGCCTCTTCCCAATAGTTGTTTGATCCGAATTCAACAAGGGTGATATAGAGACGACGACCATTGGGAAGACGCATCCCACTTTATTTTGAATCCAACATAAAGCGATTTATGACAAAAACGTGAGTCATAAAGTATGACTCATTCCAGCGATGATGCCTCAATTTGCCCGAGTTCAATTTTAAATATTCCACATTTATCTGCCTCAATTTAATTTATTCCAAGTTCAATGCCTTTTTATGGGTTTTCGAACTAGAAGATCGATTTTTCATTCTGCTTATATCCTTTGTAAAATGATCTCATTTGAAAATTATGAGTCATAATTATGATTCATAATTATGATTCGTGATGATTTCATTTAAGATAAGCATGTTCCTGTGCCTTTTGACCTTCAAAACTCTGCTGCTACTTCGATTTAATTTATGAAATAAATTACTTTTCATTCAGATTTCGTCAGGACCCTACCCTTAAAAATGATTCCCGATTCACAAATTGAAGATCTTGAATTTGAATCTGACCCAGATGAAGTTGGATCAGATCTTGACATGGATCAAATTCCGGAAGATAGAGAACAAGAAGACTCAGATGAGGTTTTTTGTTTATTTTTATGGTGTCTGTGGGTTAACATTTTTCCGTTTAGGAATTGAGAGTGGCACTTGCCACGGGTCTTATTCAACCAGGATCGACTGTCAATATAGTGGCACCGAAAAGAAAAGAACGAATTAATAATGTTGAAGCATTGAAACAGAAATTAGAAATTCTTAAAAATGGTTTGGACTGGACAGAACGATTAGACGTCACAGTGAACGTAAAGGTAAGTCAACTAAAATCTGACTTGGATCCTTCTCTAAACGGCATTCCGCATGAGATTCCGATTGAGTGTAATTTCACAGGATAGAGAATTTGTTCAACCTAAATTACCTCGTCGGAGAGAAGCGGAATCCGCCTATGATTCTGAAAGTTGAATGGATTTTTATCGGGACTACACTTAAAATATATATCTTCAGGCAGAAGAAGGAGATGACGGAAACGAATTAAAAGATACAGATGATTTTGAACGTGAAAAATATTTTACATCAATTGCGGTTGAAGGTGCCAGAATTGGTGTTATCAAAGCAAAGAGAGCAAAGTTACCACTTTTACGTCCAGACGGTATTATTTTTGATTTGTTGCCTAATGAGTCCCTAAATATAATTTCAAGATTTCTTTGCTGAAATGGTGAAATCAGACGAACATATGGGAAAAGTAAAAGCAAATCTTTTG
>SCLD01091925.1:0-12791 GCA_004367895.1 Oikopleura longicauda | reverse complement strand
ATCAAAAATTCCAAAACCAATTTTTCGGTGTCAATTTTCGAAAAATAAAAATCATTCTGGCTACATCCTTATTGATACTGGAGCATCCTCGTCATTAATACTACGTGGATCCAAATTGGTGAAGTTCTCAAGACGATATTGTCTAAGCTATAAATATTATAATATTTATACAAAATATATATTAATAGTTATTCACTAAACCTGATTATTACATCATAATAAAATAATCATACCTCGTCAAAAGTGACCGACACTTGGTGGTGTCCAGCTGAACCCAATTCATTGGCTACATCAGTATCAGCACCAGCCTGAAGTCGTCTTCTCAATTGATTCACTTCATCGATGTAGGCCGTATAGAAAATAGCTAAAATATTAAAATTTGGATTATTTTCACACCTAATAGGGGAAATCAATTATCAACATACCTTGATAAAAAGCAATTTGCTCCCCTGTCAACAAATTCCATAAAATCAATATTTCACCACGAGATTCCCGACGAAAACTAGCCAATGAACCATGGTACTCCTGACCGCGTTGCCTAAAGTTGTAGAATCCACGAACGTTACCGTCCCGAGACGGGAAACACTTGGAATAAGTCGAGTCGACCTCTACAACTAATTGTTGAACTAGACCAGGCACACCAAAATATCGTTCACCAATGAATAAAAGCGCCTCCAAATATTCTCGCTGGTCATTTTTATCCATTCGAGCTGAGTCCCATAAACCATAGGCTTCACCGAGATGGGCTCTTGTTAATATAGGAAACCCAACTCGGTCAATACCTATAATTATTAAAAATTAGCACATTTATTTTTCCCTTTAATCCAGACTGGACAATTATATTACTTACTGGGCAAACGAGATAACTTTTGCCAGTCTACATCCTCGGGCAAAATACGCCCCATTCCCTGTTGTCGAAGACCATTTTCCGATAATTTAGACAACGGCATTTGAAGCAAAAGATTTTGAGCAACCAAGACTGGAACATAAACATGTGACACGTCTTCCAAATCAACGAATTGTCCCCGACATTGTTCACACATGGTGTTGAGACAGTTGAACTGATAAGGACCATGTCGAGGACAATGACAGGTCATGCTCAAACTGTGCACAATCGAATGGACAACTACAGCAGGTTCACCACACCATTGAGCAACACTAAGTTTTGCACGACGATTGTGCACTCCATACACTTGCCAAGTGTCTAAATTAAAAATTTCTTTTCAAAACTTTCATTTTTAAGCCAAAAATATCAATTTATATATATTATATATATAAAATGGTAAAATAATTTGTTGTAGACCTACCTTTCTCATGATAAACCCAAAAACAACCAGCATCAATATATTCGCACAGCATTATAGGGACCAGAGCAAAATCCAAATCACTTCCACGAAGTCGAGCGCGACCCACTTTGACAAATGAGTCACCCCACTCTCCAACTCTAGCCCTCCAATGTTTTTGTGAAAGACCAGATGTACGATCAACAATATGAACTACAACCATAAGATATAGGATATGACCCATGAATAACAAATAATTACCTAACAGTCGTTCCGTCGTAGACTGGTTTCTCAATTTTAATTGAGTAACCACTACACCGCGCCACTGAGCATTTGAATCATTGAAAATCGGTTCTGAACATGATGGAACGTCTATCGGTGGAACAATTCGCTAAAATATGAAATTAGACTAACCAATGTATCTAACAAATGGATAACAAAATTACCTTTGCTGTAGTCCGATAATAAGGGAATCGCCGTTCATTACTGCCATGTCGAACCGTTCGGTTCAAAGTGTTCCACGCTGAATAATGCTGAAATGGTCGATATCTAAAATGGTAACCATAAGACTATAATTTTCAAAACTTTCATTTTTAAGCCTAAGTTGTCACTTTATCACAAGATTACGTAACTTTCAACTACGTAACTAAAAATCTTGTGGTCACCATTCCCACAAACTTCCTTTTCTTCATTTAACTCGCGGGCACGATATTGAGCAGGAGGGACCTTTCCATCTCGACCACGAGTTAAAGGCACAATGATGATATCAGCACGATGCTGGCGCTGTCGAGTCATCGGCGTACCCTGCCTTTGACATTCATTGGGCCACCGAAATTCTGGAACGGAAAGCCGATAAGGCGGACGTCCGGGGAAGCCTGACACTGGTTCCACGACTACAACTGGTGGTGCTGGTTCCGGTTCACCTGACGGACCGTCACGATCATATGATCGTCGGATAATTTTATTCTTTTCAGTGTTATTATTGTTGGTATCAACCTTGCGTTTTTTAGACACACCAGCCTCGTCACCCTTAGTACCAGTATGTGACTTTAAGGGTGCCTTAGAAGTTGTTGTGGTCGTAACCGTTGTAGTTAACCCTGACGCCTCTGTGACCTTTGGCATTGTCAAAGGTCTCAAAGGTTGGACTGACAAAATTCCGTTCGAATCAATATGACGACGAACGTAAATACCAACTTGGCGAAGCCCAAGAAAGTAATCTCCGACAACATTTACGGTGTACCACTGTACATTTGTTGACTCTGAAACAAGAAACAACAGATGTACAGCCTCTCTCGGAATAGGTATATCCGAATGACCACAGAAACAAATATATGCAAAATATTCTGTGGAATTGGTCATTCGAATATACCCTGTCCGAACATTTCCAGGCCACAATAAAAGTTGTCGCTTAATCGTGTCATTTAACCCCGTGATATCAATATGAAATCGACGAAGTTTGTCACCAATCTTAGGGGGAAAACTGGCACGATTAATACGAATATTTACGTTGTAGCCAAATCTCAATAAATCACGCTCACGCTCTTCTTCGGTACGAAAAGACGTGAACTTGACCTCCTCCACCACCGGAGACACCACTGGTGGTGTCACAGGTGGTGATTCCAACTGCAACACAGACATCATTGAGGATGTATCTCCACTACACTTTTGACATTTTTTACAAATTTTACATTCTTCACATGTATGACAGTGAAGACATCGTACACAAGAGATACAACCACAATGATCCTCACACTGGTTAACTACAACACTAGTTCCAACAACGGCACCAGTCAACTTACTACCCGTTTCGAGTTCTGCACTGATGCTGTCGTTGACCTTGTTGTTGTTGACGTTGTTGTTGACGTTGTAGTTGACATTGTTTCTCAGTCTGATGTCACTTGATCCGATGGACAAATTTTCAGCTATGGAAGCAAGCTCATCACACTCACTGTTGAGTTCAGGATCTAAAGTGGAAACCACTTCATATTGATCGGACCCATCAGTTTCGTACTCAAAACTGAGCTCACTTTCGTCAGACTATACACGGTTGGTCACATTCTTATATCATTCTATTATTAGTTGGACCAACCGTACCTTGATCGAATGGGGACCAGGAGATGTAGCAAAGAAACGTCCATGATCAACATCAGCCTCTTCATCATCAGAAACGTCTGAATAAACATTGGGCTGATCATCATCTTCATCATCGTCATCATCATCATCATCATCGTCTTCGTCCTCGGTGTAGTCCCATTCGGTGCTTGGGTCACTCTCGTACTTTCGAGGATAAATAATAATATATAACATAAATATCTACATAATTAAGTAATTATTATTTATCAACAACCCTCAGGCTCATTCGTCGTTCCCATATTCAACAATTCCTCCTCCATTGCCTCCACCGATGACGACTCCACCGACACAATTGACGCCAGAGGCTCCGTATCTACATCCATTTTCTTATCACAAGAATTTCAATTTTCCAATCATCAAATATTCATACTCAAAAGATGATTGTAAAATTTAAATTCTTGCCTCAACACCAGATGTAGCCTTTCCATCATCAATTATGATGACGTCATCTATTTGCATTTTAGGCTCGGGAACAATTTTTCGTTGAATAACATGTTCGACCAACGGAATCTTCGCCGCCTCCACAGCCGAAATACGCTCCAAAGATGACGACTTCAAGTGTTACAGTCTTATTCACATCACCAACTACGTTATGAACCATGCCCATAAAACAGTCTTATTCACATCACCCGCGATTTAACACTATAAATTGTAACCCGTCCCTCTGGGTCACGTTGAACTCGATTAATCCGTCCACGACCATTCCGGCCCCGACCGGAAAACATATTGGGGGGTTTCATTTTTGGACTTCGTTGTAGATAGACCCGATTGGACTTTCGGGTTGTCATAGACTCGGGCTCACGCATCTCATTACGAAGTTTGGGAGGAATCTTCAGTTGAAAATTACAATTTCTTGAAGATTCCTTCAGTCGTGCCCGAGCCTCTTGTTCTATACGAACATATTCTTTTCGTTCAGAAGACCGCATTTCCGGAAATAATTTCCGGAAAAGCACTACATCTTCTGTCACTTTCATCTATGACAAATACCTTTAGTAATCAATTTGAAAGCCAATATAAGTTTACCTGAACTACAACTTGAATCTCAAAATTTCACTTTTCTCCAAATTTTAATTATTTGAAGAAAATTAGAAAAAAGTGAACTTTTATCGAAATCAGCCATTTATATACCGGCCCAATTTTCAGGAAATAGGTCGATATATTCATGACAAATGATAAGCTTATCAAATTCATACTTACTCGCGATGTAGAATAATCTCGATTTGATCAAAATTAAAATTCTGATTCAAATCAAAAATGATGAGGTCATCGTTAACAAATCAGAAATTTGAAAACGTGCGTGGGCGATATTACGAATCCAACCGCTTTCGTTTAGTGGTCGACATAAATTACCACGTGCAAAATGAATACGGAGATAATTGCAGTCACAGGACTAGTATTTATACTTATTTTAATATACTTATTCTGTACATTTCTATTTGTACTCATATATTTAGAAATCGTCAGACAAAAACGCCCACACAAGTTTCAAACCGTGTAAATCCTGGAAAACTTATCCATTTTTCGATCTAGTCTGTAAATTAATTTACAGTCTACATCGTATCCAATTTTTTGAAATTTCAGTTTTCGGTGTATTTGATTGGCTAAAATAAATTAATAAGTTGTAGACCAATCTGATAGGCAAAAATAAAAATAACAATCACAACCGATTTAGCAATCACCGCCTACGACCAATAGATTTGACATACTCTAAAAACTGAAATCATTTAATAGATTTAGTTCTAGAGAATGCCAAAATCATCACTTTCTTTAGGAAAAGTAAATGATCGAATCCGACGAACTTGTCGCGATGCGGTCACGACCTTATCCGAAGTCAAAGCCATCATCGAGAAAGTTGCCGCCCCCTACAACAAACTCAAATTACTAGAACTATACAAAGTTCTCGTGCCCTTCATAAAGAAGTATCAGCACTGTAGTCCAACAGTGCTCGACACTTCGGAATTCGCTGTAGACTTTGTTCCAGTAGTACGTGAAATGAGTCGTCAGTCTCATGGCAAGAAACTCTTCACGTACTACGTAGGTGACTGCTATTTTGGGGTAACAAAATACCTAAATTGGGTGTTTTTTATGCCAACTAATATTGGTTCAAAGGGCGACCTCACCGCAATGAAAACGTACCTTTTGGAGCTTGAAATTCAAGCTACAAAAGTGCCAGTTTCAATTGCGATCCAATGTGAAATCGGTGAGGCCACCCTTAAACATGCTGTAGATAAATCGATTGATGAGAATATTACTGGAGACTCAGGGGTAGCCACCATGTCTAATGGCGCTATAACCATCGAAGAAACCAGAACCGCCGACCAAGACAATGGTGACGGTTTTGACTCCTCCGATGGTGAATATGAAGCTATGATGGTGGAAACCATAATCAACAGTAATAAGAAAATCACCGTATCAACCCCAGTTTCAAAACCTCAACCAACACCAGAAAGCCCACTTTCTGACTTTTTCAATAAAATAACCCTAGGTATGCCTTCAGAATTACCACCAAAACGATTGGGACAAATTGGACGACAACTTGCAATAGACTACAGCGATTTACCAGTTGATCTTGCTATCAATATGCCAGCTTCTCAACCTTCTGCAATTTACCCTGATAATGAATCAAACTGTTCTTGGGAAGAAATTCCCGATCTCATCCCCTAATCTTCTTCGAAGATTCTGATGTAGTTAATGGGGCCGTCACCCTTAACTAGACGACCCCTGTCTAAATGCTCCGCCCTTTGCGATAATATCAAAAAGGAGGGGACACGCACGTCATCATAAATCGAGTAGGCGTAATGAGAGCGGAAGTGAAGTCAGTCCAGCAGACTGATCCACTATCGCACCATAATTCCGCCTACGCGATCTGGTAGCAAAGTTCGGATCGACTTCTCAGAATTACTTTCCAGCAGAGTCGATAGAGACCGGATAAATAATTCCGAGAAGTCGAAGTAGACTTCATTAGAGACTACATCAACACCGACACCAGTTACAACAACACCACCTACACCACCGCGAGTCTTGTTGTGCCCGGTAAGCTACCTTTGACTCACTTCTTTGATGTAGACCCTGTACTCACTTAATAAACTTCTGACTTCAGGTCAGAATCTGACACCACAACACTGTCTCATACCCTTGCAGGCAGGAAACGCTCACGTGGTGACTGAACGTGAGTCACTCAAAACCCTCCCTCCGAACCGGACCGGGTGCCCAAGACATGGCCAACATGGACAACGACTACGATGTAGAGTACCGCGATGACGCCGACTACGATGACTACACCAATGACTACACCGATTACGACAACTACAACGACGAAGATGAGGTAAATAAATTAGATATTAACAAAATAGATATTGGAAATGAAAAACAACTCTCTATGTACCATCGCCGCATGATTGCAGGCGAAGCCTTCCGTCTACCCGACACCCCTGAATGCCCTGATGACATTTGGGAGTCTTGGATGGCAACCTTCATGACCGGTCTCAAGGATGACGAATTTCAACGAGCGAAGAAATTTCGTTATCTTTGGACCACGGACAAGGAGGATGGCATCACTTCCACAGTTAAATACGGTGTAGCTGGTACCGTCGCGGACCTTGGTGAACTTATGAAATGCGGTTTCATCCGTCGAAACGATATAAAAATCAAAAAGACGGATGGACAAGCCGCTACACCTTCTGCCAATTCCTGGGGCAATTTTATCAAATTGAAAGAATTCAATATTGCTAAAATTGAACCAGACGAAGGGGACGCCATCGAGGCCACAGCAGACAACTTTCTTACCCTTGGCGATGCCATAATCACCCACATTTGCGGTGGCTGGTATGATGGTTGTCTGTCAACAAAAGGCCTTGCCACTCAAAGTTATTTCGAAGACTACACCATTAACACTAAGGCTATGCATGCCGCTTATGATCACGGAAACAAGTGCCTCGGTGTTGACCTCACCGAAGCATTTGTTAACGGAATCTATAAAACTTACAAAGATGTAGTCTTCGCAGTACGTCGCCGATATGGCCGTTGTAGAACTCAGGAAACCATGGTCGACTGGTTTAACCACCTCGACCGAATTATTAATTCTGAATGTCCAATGGAATTCAAAGTCCAAAAACTAAGATTCCAATTGGACAAAATCTTTATTTCCGACCCCAACAAATACCCAGTTTGTTCTGACTTTCCTGGTGACGAATTAGTTCAAGAACACCCAGACGAATTCAACTCATCAATGAGTTCATTATTACAATTCGTTCTTTTCAAAACACTCGTACCACAAAGTCGCTGGGAATCGGTTCAGAAACAATTCCACCAGGAAATTAAGGGCAAAGTTGATTATACAGCGTGGCATGAGAATCGAGGTGAATTATGGCCGATTCTCGACCGAGAAGCTCGTCGAAAATCGATCAACAATATCACCGACTCTCACGATGATGAAATAAATTATATGAATCGTGGACGAGGACGATCACGAGGATTTCGCGGTCGCCCTGGTCAACGACAAGGCCTACAACAACCACGTCGACAACAACAGCCACGACGCCAATTCCAGCCCAACTACCCCACACAGGTATATAGTAACCCGTTCTCGGCTCGACCAAATCAGCCAACTCGTGGCGGTACCCGTCAACGACTACAACGGTTACTATGCCGAAACTGTAGTAAGTGGGCTCGAACCAATAAATACCATGAAGGTCCGTATGGAGGTACCCCGGAGTCCAAGTGTCCATTCGATAGAAATGGACAGCAACGCCCGGGATACAGCTTCATACGTGGCATTGATGGTATTAATGTTGTAGATATTGAAATTCCAAACGTCAATGAACTTGACTCAGCTGGTCTAGAGTATGAAGAGCCAATAAATATGATAGCCAGCAACATCACAAATTACAATTGACTAGGCCATAGTCATACTCTAAACCAATTATCTCTCAAGAATCAATTTGAAAACCTGCCTGAACCGACCATAAGTCATGACCCGACCGAACATCAATTTGAAAACCCACCTGTCATTACTGTTGTAGAAACAAATAAAAATCAAAAATTCCAAAACCAATTTTTCGGTGTCAATTTTCGAAAAATAAAAATCATTCTGGCTACATCCTTATTGATACTGGAGCATCCTCGTCATTAATTAATCGGCAGGCACTTCAATCTCCACATTTCCGAATCGTAGGAAAACGTGCAAGAGATTACAACGGCGCTGGCGGATCAACATTAAAACTTAGTAACGAAGTTGTAGATGTCGACATCCTCTTACCCGATCATGGGTGGTTCACCATCAGAAACGTTGTAGTCTGTGAAGGTACAAAAGCAATACAAACTGTTCTAGTAGGGGGCCCAGATATCACTGCAATGGGACTCATACTAGACTACAACAACGGATATGTCAACATTAATAAAGGTACACTTAGTGGGGCTAGTATGAAAATGCCAACAATCCGATACCTTTCTGCTACAGACGCTAAGTTGACTAATGCAGTCCATGATCTGAATGAACCAATGATCGAGCTCTTTAGCTCCCTCATAGGGATGGTTCATCCAGTCCAGACAAATGATGTAGTCCACCAAGAAATCTTAATCGATAAAATAATTGGTGAAAATCAGAAATGTGAAGATGTTGACAACATTTGTGATGATCACAATGTTGCCAACACCTCCAGTTTAAACAATAATGATGGCGACCCTTGCCGTCAAAACACGGAATCATGCACAGGGTGTTTAAAATGCATTGACAAGGCATTTGAACGGTTAAAATCACCGAAAAATCTACCACCTATATCCATGATTCCAGGTGTAGACAACAAGACCGTCATGATGAGCTACATCGAACGTATACGTCAAAGAGACCGCGAAACTTTTACACATGACCAAGTGACATATGACCCTGAAATGACCAAAAATGACCCCGATTTAGTTCAATCAGTTAAAAACATAATTGAAGAATTCAAATGTGTCTTTGCTGCAGATGTAGGTTGCCTCAGTAATGACTACATCGTTAAAGGTACAATAAAAGATAATGATAAGGTTAACGTTCAACGACCGGGTCATAACAAACTTGAAGGTGACAACCTTATCGCTCTTCTCAAACAAGTATCAAAATTAGCAGCCCATGATATAATAAGACCCTGTCATCAATATGGGGTCATTCCAAAACAACAGCTAATGATGCTCGTCGTCAAAAAGAAAGACGACGACGGAAATATCGTTAACATATTGAGTAACGCTAGAATCGTTGTCGACTGTGTACCAGTCAATAAAAGGACGACCTACACTGGTGTAGAAACCGACAACCTTTCTAACGCACTCAATTTTGCTGTACATGCCAGCAAACATGGCTACAACATGAAATGCGATGTAGCTAATGCATTTTTTATAATTCCACTGGACCCCAGCTTATGGCCCTATTTCTGTATAAACATACCCATTTTGGGAATGTACTTTTTTACCCGAGTGGTACAAGGCTGGGCCCCAGCGGCACAAATATGCCAAAACCGGATGTCCAGAGTATATTTTCACGTCCATGAATTTTTCCAAAAATACATGGACGATTTCATATTATCCGCCGGTCCATGCAAAGAGACTTGGCTTAAAATTTTAAGACAATTTTTTAATATTTGTAAAACAAATAATATACGCCTAAAAGGCGATAAAACATTTTTACACTTCAAAAATTTTAAATTTTTGGGTCATTCAATCGACCGTGGACGGCTTAAAGCTAGTCCACATTACGTGTTAAAAATCTTAGATGTAGCTATATCAGACCTAAACACAAACTCCGACCTGAGAGGATATGTGGCGAACGTTCGGTGGCTGGCTCGTTTTACGAACCATAGCCCCGAACTCTTAAAAATTTTAAATGATGTCGCCAGTAAAGGTGAGAAAAACACAAAAATCACCTGGACTGACGAAATGATCGAGTCGTTCAAGAAAGTCAAACTTGCCTTGAACGAACTCAGTGAACTACATCCATACGACCCAGAACTACCTACCATAATCGTTGTAGACACAAGTAAAAACGCCACTGGCGGATTTTTATACCAGAAAGGACCGGAGGGCCCACAGTTAGTCTCATTTTATGGTAGAACCAGAAATGACCATGAAAGAAAAGTTCTCATTTCAAGCTGTCATATTGAATTTTTGGGACTTAAATCTATGGTATATGCATTTCTACCATTATTATCCCAAGCCAAAAATACTACAACGATAGTAACAGACAGTCGAGGTGTAGTTAAAATCTTTGAAAGGTATAGGCGGGGCGAAATACCCACACCGGATATACCTCTCAATAATGCATTTTATGCAATAAAAAGTGTTGTAGACGCCCACGCTGTTCACGCAAAAGCCACAAATAATAATATTAAATTTGCGGACGATATGTCACGCCTAGGCCTTTTCGTGAACTCAGAAGCATGTATAGGAGCACCCAAATGTACAATATGTGCAGCAGCCGACCCTAACCATGATAACAAAAAGGCCGTTATCAACGCCCTCAAAGACGCTGGTGGTTACGCCGATCAAATCGGTAACGTATTCATCAGCGCCACCATTGATGGCGATGATTTCCCAGACGATACTGAAACGTTTAAAACGTTTAAAGTCAACCCTCTTGACCCTATTTCTACAACAACTCCAGCAACAACAACCCTGAAGCTTCCGGAGCTTCTCAAAGATGTAGAGACGATACTACACCATCAATTATCGGATCCAACCTTAAGAATGTTACATAAGGGCCTAATTGAAGGTGTTGTATCTTATCCAAAATCAAAACAAAAATTACAAACATTATTACAAACACGTAGAGCGAGAATAGAGAAAGGGTACATTAAGATAGATAAAGTAATAGATGGTGTAGTACATCGGGTGATACCACTTCCAGTTAAAGCGGCTGGTATCGCTATCGGTGCAACACATAACACAATTGGACACACCAGTGCTACACAACTTTTAAAGCATGTTCAACGAATATTTCAATTCGAGAACATGCGTGATACAGTCAAAACCTTTGTTGACTGGTGCGCCAAATGTGTTCTACACCAAGGGTCTCGCTACATCAATCCTACACAAAAAGCTACACCACTACCAACCCGATTTTATGAGACCATAATATGTGACGAGGTCACAAGAACATTCAAAGGTGTAGTAACAAAAATGGTTGTAGCTATTGAATCACTATCTGGATTCATGATGGCCGTCACATATGAGAAATCAATGACGGCAGAAAAATTTGTCCAGATATTAACACACATAAAAGTGTGTCTGTGTCCACATAGTATGGACGCTACTCGTATATCTATACGATGCGACCAAGCTACGTGGCACACATCTCCTGCAGTTGTAGAAACGTTGAAACTTTTAAATATTGAAATTTTATTCCATACATCGACCAAAAATTCTAAGAATATTATACCGGAGCTAGATGCCCGAATAAAAATATTCTCACAATATTTGGTCCAACTTGTAGAAGATTCACCGTACACCGTTCCGACATGCTGTCACCTTGCCGCCGCCAAAGCCAACAACACCGTTGGATATAACGGTAGAACCCCAGCTGAACTGTTTGTCGGCCGAGGGTGGCAAGATGGCGCCCAGATCTCAATAGATGTAGCCAAATTAATTGATAACATAA
Organism: Oikopleura longicauda; assembly: GCA_004367895.1. Classification (NCBI taxonomy): domain Eukaryota; kingdom Metazoa; phylum Chordata; class Appendicularia; order Copelata; family Oikopleuridae; genus Oikopleura; species Oikopleura longicauda. The sequence continues at coordinate 749 of SCLD01091925.1, read as the reverse complement.
AAATTAAAAGAGCCGCTAGGCGACTTTATGAGGACCGGAAAAATGCGGTCAAACTACAACGACGAGAACAACAATATGTCCCCTATAAAAATCCGTCACTAAATTCACCATTAGTTACGAATCCACAGTTGGTAAATATGCAAATGGGTGACATAATAACCTTAAAGGAAAAATCGGACAAAAATAACCCAAAATCAGTTTACCGTATTGAACAAATTGATTTTCCAAAACGGGTTGTCTTTGCCCGACGCGAATCAAACCTAGATGTAGCTACACCGGCAGGAAAATGGTTGTCATTCGATATAATCGAACGAGTGTTCGATAATATGGCGAATAACTGCATTTGCGACTTTACAAATGAAGACGTCGACACACTAGAATGTCCCACGTGGGACGACTTCATTGAAAAAGTCCGTTTGCCGACCGACCTAAAAGTATTAAGTGTCATAACAAATGACAAACAGTTCCATGCCTCAATTTTTCGTCTACATCACTCATAACTCGTACAGCTGAATTCAGCTCATTCTCAGCTTTTGAATAATGTAAAAATTTTAGTTGTAGCACCACCGTAAGCCATACAATTCCGATTTTTCGAACTTAACGAAAAATAATTTCGAAAAATCCAAAAATGTCAACGCGTTGACCCTACAACAACAGCTACAACTTGTCAATCTGGAGCACCGCACTCGTGATTTTCAATCCTCCTCCAGGTTAATTACTCTTCAAGTTCTCCTCCGTTTTTAAATTTG
>SCLD01091914.1:0-12800 GCA_004367895.1 Oikopleura longicauda | reverse complement strand
GCCCATAAAAATTCATCTGGTGAGTATGTATCACGCGACCAGTTGATCGTATCAAGCGATACTTGACTTGTCACCGTCCAGTTGATAAATTGTCGTGTTAATACATTGTATGCAGATCCGGCAAAAAGTGGAAAGTTGATACCAAGCGGGAATGACTTCTTTTTCCGCGCAAAAAGTGCCTGGTACCCGCCTTCATGTGGGATGAAGTAAGGCGGTCGTTTATGAATTGCATTTTTTGGTACCCAACTCTTTTCGACTCTCGCTGACTTGGACCCTGGCATTGATATACTTTCAACTGACTGGCGCGGATACAATGATTTCAATATTTTCACCATTTGATAATTCGTTTTAATTGGGAAGTCTTGGCCACATAAATTTATCAAATATTTCCATTGATTGTTCCGTTCAAGTAATGCCTCCATGCATTTCAAATCCGCCAGAAGTCGCGTGTAGTGCGCGTAAGTTACACTCGCGCGATCACGAATAAGAAACACGTTATCAAAGCACGAAGCATACTTTTTCAGAGTCGCATACGTTTCAGTTGATTTCAGATCAACGTGAATGCAGTAGTGATTGTGACTTCTGTATATCGAACGTATCAACCTCTCAACTTGTGATGGGTCCTTGTGGATAACAATTGAATAAGCCAACGGGAAATTGAGCTCATCCGCGATGGGTGGCGTTAACAAGTACTTTCGTTGTTCAATAAATTTCGCACATGAGAGTTTCAAGTCATTTCGAAATTCTTGTTCAAAATCAATTTCATCTTTTGGACGCGGCTGTTCAATGCCGCGCGCTGTCTTGTCGCACGAGAATACGTTTGCTTCAACAGCTAACTTTCCATAAAGTGGAATTGGCGAGCATTGCTGTGATGGCTGTGTACACGTGATAGTTTCGTACTCGTGGATGAGTGGCTCGATTATTTCGTTGCCGAGGTCGGTTTGGATTCTTCTTGGTAAGTCTTCCTCGCCCAAATAATGTTTGGCGGTCCATATGTCAATCGAAAAGTAAAGTAACAATAGTACAAAAATGACAATTCTGGTCGACCGGCTCGGCAAGTGGGTTGATATTCTCCGTTTCTGATTCAGCATCGTTGCAATACATGACTGCTGGCTTTAATATGCGGGCATTTCTTTGTTTTGTTTTATCTAGAAACTGTTGCTGAGTGCATACAGAACTATTCATTACAGTAAGTTAATTTCGCGGGGTTTATCTGCGCCTGTATTGACTCGTGATTGCTTATCAACTCAAATGACTTTATTCTAGGAATACAGAAAGTCGAAGGACTTGTCATTGTTTAATAAACAAAATGATGCCGGCATGTGTGTGTGTCGGTGCCTGGCATGGTTAATAATTCGGTTTGGTCCGTTTCAACTCGGCGTCTCCAACAAGAACGGTGTTCAGTAGTGGCATCGAAATCGGTAAAGCCGCAAACAATAAGGTCACCGTTTATTGAATAATCAAGGCGGTGGTGGTATGTGTGTGTGTGTGTGCGTTTGGAACCAGCAGCAAACGGACGCATCAGTCCGTTTTTCGATAATTTTGGCTCTCGACACACTTGTTTCTTGATATTTTCACTCTCCGATGTCCGCCCAGGTCGCGGCGTGTACATGTACTTTGGTGTGTTTGCTCCTGGCGATTGTGGTGATTGTGGAGTCTATTTCGAAAGGAGCCGCTCTGAACGCAACGAAAGAATGTCATTCGTAATCGTAAACGTGGTGCTGGTGCACAGGCTTACACGACTGAACTTTGTGCTAATCGAATCAAAAGTGGCCTCTAGATGGAAAAAGTCAAGACTTAGGCTCTTATTTCACTGCTTGTAAAGTTGAAGGTGGACGTTCCCCAAAACGAAAGTGCAATTGAGCATATGATCTTTAGAGTGAAATGTCGAGGCTAGATTCAAAACAATCAATCCTTTACTGGGCCCACTTGCATTTCACCAGTAGCACGGGAGGCTGAAAAATGAAAAAAATAATTAAAATTAAGAGAAACAAAGAGAAAATTACTCCACCTACTGTTTATGATGTCCGTTAAACTGATTTCAATTTCTTTTTTTCGTTTTGGTCCAATCTGTCTCCATTGGTCAGGGGAGAGACTCACTCATCTCAACCTCGGCATGAGATCCAATTCAATAAGGACACGGCAGTCAGTGATTAGGAGCAAATAATTAAACAGATAATCAAGAGACGAAAATCAGAGAAAGCATCATCATGATGGGACAACCAAGGCAAAAATTGCCATCACTATCAACGTTATCACAGAGTCTGAAGCCGAGTAAGTACAGTTTGGAATATTTGTTAAGTGAATAAAACCGTAATTGTCCAGTTACGACAGTGAGAGCTGGTTTTATTCGACCTAATTATAGTTACCCTTTCGATTTGGGAATGCTTACACAATGATCACTGGTCTATCACTGTTCGTTAAAGGTTCCACATGAAAAAGATTTGAACATTTGACAGTTGATATTTGTCGCTTTCTATACGCTTATTTCAGCATTGGTCGCGTTAATACGCTCACCTTTTGGTAGAGATTATATGGAACTCGTAATTACGCTGATCCCCATTGACGACAGGAACATGAAAGCGGACTCCTGACGGTACTTAATTCCACAATTTATTGCTTTTCCATAAAGTATCGGCTTGAGAAGGATTAGACGAGTTTAGTTCAAGCGGTTTACTTATTGGTTAACTCTAGTGTCAGTGTTACCAGATTTGGAATGTAGTGCACTTTTCAACTCACAAGTAATAAGAATTAGCATTATGAAACCGTTTGACGCGACAAGATCAAGAGAACAATTATTTTTACTTTTACTTCCGTTACTTTCATTCTTTCCATCTTCTGGCATTAGAAAAACTCTCCGAAGACATTTTAAAACGTGTGATCCAGGACTCGTGGCGTATAATAGTAAATATGTTATTATTTCCGGGTTGCGACGAATTTCACACCAGACTACTACCTAAGTACGCGTCGAAGTTCAACAGGAAGAGCTGACAACACTTTGCCCGTGATCTACAGTAACCGTGACACAGTAACCGTGACATAAATTAGCGGCTTTATAGCTTTCGGCATTAGACCTAAAGCTAAACTTTATTCAGAATAGTAACACGTAGAAAAATGTAGGCATCACGTCGGAATCCACGCCAAGGTTAAACACACACGCTTTATCCAACAGTATAATTGTTGCGTTTTATTTTATCATTTCGAATCTACTTCCGTCACTTTCGCCTTTGATGTGGCGGCGGCTTGTTGGCTCCGTTGCTCGATGTCTAATTAGCGCCCTGTTTTGTAATTAAAAACGTACCAACTCCTGAAACAAACTCCTCAGTGTTGAAGACTTTATTAATAAAAAACGTATCGTTTTGGTTACCCATATTGGTAATCACATAAATCATTTCATACAACAAGAAAGCGTGCAAGTAATGGTCTGGGCAAATATCACCATCAATGGCACATAATTAGAATCAAAGAAAGAATTCCATGTTTGCCAATATAGTTGGATCTTTTGATATGAACACTGCAACCGCAATTACTACTAATCAAACAACGGGCGCTAGTCATGCTGCATAAAGAAAGTAACTGAAATTTTTAAATCGAGGTGAGAACATTAGTATTCAATTAAATGTCAGCCTTTGATCACTGATACACGTACATCGTACATAAAGGAAACCCCCATGGCGAAATCAATACTAATGAATTTGATCGGTTAGTTTGCTCAATTGTTGATTCAGTTCCGACTGTACATCCCTATCTCATATCCATAAAAAAATCATAAAAAATGATTGTGTCCTTGACCAGCACACATATACGCACATCGTCGCACATTGTCGAGTCCCACTCTAACTTCATTTAGCGGCTAATCCGTTACAAACACGGAAGGATTTGTTTTTGTCTATCATCATCATCGCCACCACCACTCTACTCCACTACCACCGCCATTGCTCACCTTGCCTGCCGTGTCTTGTTAGAGAAGTGACCTTTTAACGTTCTCCATACACATTAATGGGGCGGGACTATCTCTATCTCCACGGTTAGACTAGTTTATCGTGATTCCTCAGTGTGAAATTGAGGTACTTCCTGCGTCGAACTTGCGGTAAATAATCTGTTTTTTGGCGGTCAGATCAACACAGCGGATATGTCTCACAACTCGTTCGAGTGGGAAATGTACTTAGGTGCTATCGGTAACAAAAAGGTTAAATAAAAACGGAAATGAAATTTGCTCAGATTCTATTATTCCTCACCTCACCGTAGCGGTTATCGTCCTTGGTTGTTCAATAATTATTGACGTAGCTTTTAGATTTCCTGTGTGTGCATTCGTAGCGTCATAAAATCAAGGTCCCGAGAGATTGGTTCTCGTATTGGATTAAGAATCATTACCCCGGCGTCAAACGAAATCACTGTCAGCAGATTTGTCAAAAACGTATCAATTAGTATCATTGCGTAGTTGAGGAGACAATTGAAAAGTTTAACCTTGCTAAGTGTTTGGGGAAGTTGAAAGCGTGAGAACCTCTTTTGTACTTTCGGAGTCTAGTCGGACTTAACGCCGTGAAACACACAAATAATAATAAAATACGTTTCTACACATCTGGGTTTTATCGTTACTGTCTCAACTACAACACAATTAGCCATATGGCCAGGATGATGAACAGTTTTATAAGTTCAACCAAGAACTTACTGGTGGACACTTAAAAAGTTTCACTTTCAGCTGGACGTTAACGGGTAATCAGCTGAATGTCTAATTTTGGGGGGATGCGCGAAGTTTATGAGCATGGTAATCGGGAATTGAATAATTAACCGCTCTAGCTCTTTTCACAATTGAAAGTTTATTTGGCCTGAACTTAACAACTCCAAAACATAATTAGCATATATATTATTACTGTGAGAACTACCCGTCACTATGAAGGTCAATAAAATGATGTCTTTGATCCTTTAGATGCCGCTTTGGCGTGTCATAAATTTTACCGTTCTTCTACTAGAATCCGAAAACGAAGTTAACCAGTCTCCCCCGCTCTGTCCTGTGTGTGTGTGTGTCCCCCTTGGCCCGTAGTGAGTGAGCGGTGTCTAGTTAGTGCAAGCTATTCGAGTTTTTAGTTGGATTGACATTTACTCATAAAGGGCAGCCGCATCACGTCCCAATTCAACAAAAAGTGAAAATTGTTTATTAAAAAACATAGGGGGAGTTGGTGGGGTAGTAGAACTTGATTCACGCTAATCAAGCCAAACAAACCTAATTAGATACGCAATCAGCTCTACGTAAAAATACTATTACTCGGCCGCCGACTTGCGATGTGAGTAAAGAGTGGGAAAATCACTCGACTAAATAATTACAGTCGGATCTTTGGTTCCCGTCGGAACTACGCGTTCCACTTATATTCAGTAGTATGAGGACGGCAACTCCAGCCACGCGTTAACAATAGGCTGGGTGAAAACGCACACACGTCACAATTTGCACATTGTCGCCCGGTCCCAAAATCCGGGAAAAAGTGAGCTTTCTCGTCGAAAATCTGAGCTCTAACCCGATTATAGTTGTTTTTAGTTGCGAAAAGTCGAACCCAGAAGGGGAGCTCACATTCCCACGTATAATCAATTCTAGTACTGGCACCAAAGGTGTTAAAACTCATTTCCGTGACGCTGCTAATTAAGCTAACTTCGTTTGGGTACTTCACAAAAAGTCTCTTCGAATTTATTTTCTCCAAATTCCGTTTGATCAATCTCTCCAATGTGAATATGTAGAATGACTTTTTCATTTTTGGTGCATTGAGTGAAGAAATTGAGAGATGCTTGAAATTTGTACTTGATGATATTTTCTCAAAAATGATTTAAAATGTGAAAGCGGGTGGTGTGTGGGGTGACCAAATGTTAATTTCATCAAAAGTGACATTCTTCGTAAAAAGGTTATGATTGAACTTCGGATTCGATTTAGAATGGGAACGTCAAAACTGGACATCTAAATTACGTTCGTGTGGAGATCAAGTTCAAACATGGTAGAGGCAAGATTCCAAAATCTTAAAAAGTTAACTGTAAATCGGTCTCATGGTAGTGTGTGTGCGTGTGGCGCTATATATTTATTACTCTCTCGCACTAGTCTCCCACCACTTTTTCTATGTCAAACGCACCCCATCATCTCGCTGTCTCTCTCTCTCTCTGCCCACATAGGAACAATATGCAATAGTGTGTGGACTCGAGCCGCTTGAAACACATTAGACCTGAACAAAATACCAGAAGTATAAAGTGACAAGGTCATCAGGTTGCTTGGTTCAACTGGACTGGTCCCGATAGAGAAACCACTTAAAGTTCAATCAACGGTCAAAAACGTAAGTCTATTTGCTCTTCAGTCGTCACCTTCCCCCCTTTTCAACTAGAAGCTGAACAAGGGCGAGCTGAACTTTAGATAAGAGAACACTTTTGCCCGTTTTCCATACCGATTGTAAAATCAGAGACACTGATAATTAACCAAACAGTCATAATGAGCCAAAATCGTTAAATTGACTTTTACTGAGTTAACAGATCAAAGGCACAATTCGAGTCAGTTACTAAGACTTTGTGTTAATTCACTCTCACTCTCCAAGCACAAAAACATGAAATCGCAAACGAATACGTACAATATACGATAAGGACAAACACCGGGTGGAAACATGGGGCTTAGATGGTGTATTTTGATAATGGCGTCGAAAAAATACTGATTTTTTGGCAATGGATATTTTTCAATATACTAGTAGTAGTAAAGGCCACTTTTACGCCTAGTGGACCAGCCAGTCTGTTGTTTGATTTGTTACACTAGTTTCAGATGATCTCAACTTCAAGTGGCCCTTGCCAATACAAATTAGATAGAAGATACCACACACATAACTCGCGACCTTGGGCGCGATTCGAGAGCGTAAAATTTTCCAGTTCATAATATAGCGCCCTCTAGGAACATTAACACAAATTTACGTTTATTCATTCGTTAGTATATTGTCGAGCGATAACAATTATTGTATTTTTGTATGTGAGCAAATATCAATTCGTTATAGAACACGCACATTCGACTTCTGCATTTGGCTAGACTTGACATTTTGGCGTTCCAGCACACTTGAGGAGATAATGAAATTCATTCAAATGACAGATAGGCTCTATTCTGGGACACCTGGGTTACGTCGCTTCTCTTCGCCGGTTTTCGAGATTGACACGTGATTCCTCCCTTCAAAGAAATTAGTGTAAGACATCACATTCTAGAGATCTCACGGTCAGATCCCTAGCTAGAGTTGATTTCTGTGCGAAAATGATTTGCATAAATTTCGTGTCGACCTTTGATTCTTCCTTTTTTGAAGTACTAAACTAACACTTGATAAACAACGCTTTCGGTACCGATTTCATCCCTAATTTGTCACTTTCAGACTTGTGTTTATCCCTTATTTATTTACGTCTTATCTATGTGTCTCTCTATAGATCTGTTTTTTGCGCATGTCGCGCGCCCTGTCGCAAACGGAATATGGTTAAAGTAATCTGTTAGGCAGTTTAAATGGAATGTCGTTTGTTAGTTGCAAGTTGAATTCTGATTACAGGCTAATCGTGACGGAAAAAGCGAGTCGCCCATAAAATCGACTTGTCATAAAACTCTCAGCTAAGTTACTTCCTGAAGTGCGAATTAAAATCGTCGCTAAATTTGCAGTCTAATTAACGCTAATTATTACGTTTGCCCTGTGTCTGAGGCGTAGATGTTGTAAATTTTTGGTGTTTCTTGACTAGTTGGTCGTCACACTTATCCATTTTGCTAAAGCTAAAATCCAAAAATATTACCAACTAGGACGACTAATTGGCATACATTTCGATATGGCAAATATTATATTTATAAGAAGTGGGACCAATTAGTCCGGTGTATGTTGACTATATTTGTCGGTTATCAATAGAAGGTCATCAAAAAGCGGAGTTATTCGAACATGCGTAGAGAATCACACCCCGCTAAGTTTAGTGTCATTATTCGACCAGGTATTTGTTAACAGAGTTTTTGTTTCAATTATTGGACTCATCATTGTCACGTCCGTTTCCTCTCCCGCTAAGCCCGTTACTGTAGACCGAGACGCCCCTGTGCTTGATGTAATATCATTATAGACCGGATCCATTCCACAAATGATTATTTTCATACTTGACTTGAAGTGTAAGATTCTCTTCTGAGCGTTCCGTTTTATTTAATCAAGGACGTCAGTACGTAGTCCTACTGGATAATGGACGTAGGGGAAACTTAACCAACGGAAAAAGTGTTGAGTATATAAGGGGGACGTCATGTAACGTACGACTTAAAATGACCTATTTTAATTATGAGAGAAATTCAGGTTCCGATCATCGACTGGATCAATCAGCAACGGATCGATCCGTCAGCCCCGGTACGCACCACGTACAATTAATTGAGCCACGCACAGAAGTCGAAGGTGAGAGACACTGACTTGACGTTGACCTTTACCGAACATCCTTTTTATTAGTGACAATGCCAATACAAGCGGCATCTGGCTCACCAATGTCAGGATCCCTTGCCAATCCAAGTTACGAAGCCTTTGGCGGCATCGAAATACGCGGCGATGAGGAGTCGGCTTTCTTCAGTGATCATCCCCTTTACGGACAGGTATAATACTAAACCAAGTGACTTTGTCCTCTAACCTAAATTTGAAGGACTACCGTCGGGAACAAATCAACCCGCAATTCACCGAACCACCAAAAACTATAAGCCCTCAGGTATGTTGCGAACTAGTTTCGATCAATAGAAAACACCGTTGTCCTCTCAGCATTCAACAACTATAATCAAGCAGGAGTGTTACCGCAGCCCAGAGTACTCTGTCTACACGTCTGGCGCGTCACCAGTTCCAATTTCAACCCTTGCCGTTACGCCCCAAATGAACAGCACCATCACCGATACAACCGCAAAAGAGAACACAGCCGTCACAGCAACCACCGCGAATAGTCTAGCTGTGCCAAATAGTCAATTCAACGACTATGGGCAGTTTTATCAGCAAAGCGGCCCAACTCAAAACTATGCGCAGTATGAAGAAGCCAATGCCAACCAGTATCAAATTGGAGACAGTGTTGGCCAGTATTACTCGGCTACACCTGGCACACCAAGCTCATATGATTTGCAATCGTTGCAATACTTGAACTACCCCAACGGTTATCGTGGCACTAATGGATACAATCCACATCACTTGATGCTGAAGGCCCAGCAACTTGGAATGGGCAACATGATGGTCGGCCCCGGTCCAATGGGAAATGTTGGCCCCATACCAAGACCTGGTAACAATGAGGGTTTATGTGCCGTATGCGGAGATTCAGCTGCCTGTCAACACTATGGCGTTCGTACTTGTGAAGGATGCAAGGGTTTCTTCAAGGTAAGTCCGGCATTCTATTTAGCTTTTATTAAAACTTTTTATCAGCGCACGGTGCAGAAAAATGCAAAATACGTTTGCCTAGCGAACAAGAATTGTCCGATTGACAAACGACGCAGAAATCGATGCCAATACTGTCGTTATCAAAAGTGTTTAGCCGTTGGAATGGTAAAAGAAGGTGAGATATAGTTTAAGTTTTAACTGCATCACTTAACACTTGCTTAGTTGTACGCACCGACAACTTGCGTGGGCGACGCGGTCGCTTGCCGTCAAAGCCAAAAGGGCCTCAGGACCCGGTGGCGCCACCGTCACCACCCGTGACTTGGATCACACATTTAGTACGCGCGTTCGTCGACACAAGTCCAGCACTGTCAAATACTGATTTTTCACAGGTAAGTTTTACCACGTGAAAAAATATGTTCATAATCACGTTCGTTAGTATAACGCAATGGAGATCGAGCTCGGCCATACAACCGGTCTTGATCACGCGCGGTCAATTCATCAAGCTTTGTTGTTATCGCTCGAAGTCATTCGCCACTGGGCAGAGAAGATCCCTGGTTTCAGTGAGCTGAATAAGGATGATCAAAACCATTTACTTGAGACTGCCTTTCTGCAACTGTTTGTCGCGCGACTTGGTTACAGGTTAGTTATCGATAAACCCTAGTCCAAGTTAACCCTTTGCGATAGATCTGAACCACAAGAAGGCAAATTCATCTTGTGCCATGGCGTAGCTCTGCATCGTAATCAATTACTGCCCTCGTTTGGCGAGTGGATTGATGTTATACACGGATTCTCGTCTCAAGTTCACAATGTCAACATTGACATTTCTGCTTTTTCGTGTCTCTGCGCATTGATTCTGTTCCGGACCAACGGTAAGCACTCCATACGCCGACGTGTGTCTAAGATTGATTCAGGACTCGAGCTGAAAGACTCGGCCAAAGTGGAGGAGTTGCGATTAAAAACTCTTCAATCACTGCATGAGCATTGTGCCACATCTTCGGTTGCATCGGATCGACCAAACTATCTACAAAAAATCTTGGCCGAATTGCCAGAAATTCAAAAAACGGCACAGCCAGGCGCAGCTAGACTACACTGTTTCAAGTTGGATGGCCTGATCTCGCCCACACCGACCTTGGATCGTATTCTCATGAATGTAGGCACACAAGTAATGCAAGACGAGTTTAACAAGCTGCGCCAACTTAGCCATGAGTCGCGCAAAAAAATCATGATTTCGGATACTGACACAAATGGTTTATCAATTGCATGCCACAGTTAACATCGTTTAAATTGTACATTTCTTGTCAAAATTTGCTAAGATAGTTCTATAACTTGATCTTCTGTAAAAACGTTGCTAGATTCATTTATATTCGTTACGTAATCATTTGTTGAAGATTATCTATACGCTGTACACAGACAACATACTTTCAATGCAAAATGAACAACACTACCACCACAGTTGGTTGTGTACGAAAGACCATCCTATTTATTCGAATCAATTCCGATATATTATCAATGCAAGTAATTTTCAAAATGTATAGAACACTGTCCAAACTGATCAGAAAAACATTATCAACAATAAATGCCAAATGCTGAAACGTCAATTTGCCTTGGGGCTGAATCTTATCCAAGCACTTCTTTTTGTAACTTGCTTTTTATACTTACTCACTCAGAGAATCATGAGACTCACTTTTTTACTTTGCCATTATGCATTTGGTAAGGAAATCAAACTTATAATAAACCACAAATAACATACAATTAAAGCGTGCTTGAATACTGATAATGTATTTAATGATGGAGAAGTACAAGTAAGTGGATAATGCGAGGAAATAGTGAAAACGAATTCAGCTTCCTTCTCACGAAACTATCAATTTTATGGATACGTGCCTAGCCGAGATTTATGTGACGGACATTATTATGGTAACAATGGATTTTTGGTATGAGCGGACTGTTAGTAAGTGTAAAACTAATGACACGGATTATAATTGATTATAGTTAAACTGGTAGTTTTAAGCTTACTATGTGAAAAGGTCATACAGTAGTTAGTGACTATCTATAGAATCCGCAAAAAGTAATCTGCTGGGAGTCAAGTTTATTAGATGAGGATGCGCCTGCCGTGGTTAGAGCTGATAACGGTTCTATTTCTGGCTGCTTACGTCAGTTACTCGATGTTAATGAAACCGAAACATATATGATGCCAAGCGACGTGCAGCACAATCATGGGCTCGATGAATTTGGTTATTTTCAGGACTCGTTCGTTCATGGTGGTGAATTCGATCGTTTTTTGAACGTGCGCCGCCGAATAAACTAATTTACTCCATTGTTTCTAATTGTCAATGTGTTGGGCGACGGAAAAGATCTGATTGGATCTTGTAGCTCAGATTTAATTTGCCTTTTCATTATCAACAGCTGCCGGGATAGAAAAACTGACAGGAACAGTATAATCAATGCAGCACTAGCGAGCCGGAAAGTACAATGAGTTACTTGTAAATTAAATGAAAAATTACTACCTGATAAACGCAATGGCATCAACAATTGGGTCGATTTTTTCTCGTACTTGTTTCTCAACACGTGCTTGATTGTCAATTATATATTGATAGTAGTAGTTCAGCGATTGGGTCGCGTTGAAGTGAGCTATACAAAGACCATGGAGAAGTTGAACTGTTTCGGATGAGTTATCCTAGCAGGTAATAATGTTACTTCTCATACACTGCTGACGTTAAATGGCACTGGGTTAATCCCATATTCCGGTTGTATCTATACCTGTAGTTCATTCGTGGCGAAAGCCTCCTGAAGCATAATAAGCGATGATTGAATAATCTCGTCTCGCTTGGTAAGATTGCTGAAGCAGCTTTTCCAAGACATTTTACTGCGAGTTATATTATGAAATTTCATGTTATATTACACACTCCACTATACTGCTTACATAATTAAACACATGGCAGCTATGACTGTACCCTGAATAAAACATTCTAATGGGTTTTAATATTTTTCTTGTTACAGCCCGAATGTTGCAACTGAAGAGTCCGGTCAAAGCAGGAGTGGTAAGAAAGGGTGCATCAACTGTCTTGTTAAGAAACTGAGGTCGTAAAACAAACAAATTGGACAATTGGTTATCCAGCCCAATTTTTGCGACTCTGAACAATAAGTGAATCAGCATTAGTATCATCTTCGTCGAGCTGCTTGCCAGCGCTTCATGGTATCTGAGGATAATGATGATAGAACGAGTTGCACATACGATGATTCAAGCAACTAACAAGGCTAACTGTGCCATAAACGACCAATTTAAGTAGAAACTTCAAAATGTTTTCCGGTGATGTCAGAAGCAAGCCGGTACAAGTTGTACAACTTATACCGTATAACTTATACCAAAAATGTCCGCACGTTTAACCATTAACCACCAACTGGCATTCAACGCCGACATGGATGATAACACGAAGATGAAGTTAAGCT
>SCLD01091903.1:0-12805 GCA_004367895.1 Oikopleura longicauda | reverse complement strand
GTGACAATTACAATTTGCGATTGAGATTGGTAATAGTGAATGCGTCATTCGACTGCTATGACTTATAAGTTATAAGTTATTATGCATGGAAATTCTACGCGAGGGGGGATAGAAGTGATTAAAATATATATTTGTTTGATTGGTTTCATTTCAAATGTATATTTTAATAAGTTTGGAGAATGACAGTATATTACAGTATAAATATGAATTCTAACTTTTTGTTGATCAGCTATATTTATTCAAAATTTTCCCTACTTCCTATCATTTTATATAAAAATCGTGCGAAAAAGTCATAAGGTATGTATCTTATATTTCGATTTTTTCTGGTAGATCTTTTCAAATCAACTTTTTGAACTCTAAATGGATCTTTTAATCCTTCTAATATAGATATTTTTTCATTCTTTGTTAAGTTTGCTCGTTTTGTGGAATTCACTTTTGGCCTAAAACTATTTTCAGTTGGACAACTAATGCCTTCTATGGCTTTTGGATTCATTGGACCTATTGGATAGTAACTATCGCCAATATCAAATTCGTCGCTCAAAATTTCTAGATCCGAATCGGACAGATTAAGTGGAATTGGCGCCCCTTCCGATAAGACTGAGTCATCAATTTTATTCAAACTGTCGAACCAATCATCACCTCGTGGCTGGGTGTGTGGCGGTATACGCGAAAATTCGTCCAATGAGCTGCTTGCATTTTTTAAATTTAGTTGATCAACTTGTCCCGTAAATGGGTCTTTTGCTAGTTTGAAATCCACATTCAAACCGGAATCGATATTCCAATTAGAGAACACTGGAACATTTTTTGCAGTATGGAACAGTCCCGAGACCAAACAAGTCATACGGTCGATGGGGGGAATATACAAGGGTGTGATAATGACCTTCCAGCACGCGCGCGTCCAGTCTTGTCTACTTTGCAGCTCGACAATGTCCCTGTACATCTCGTTAAAGGTTGGTTTAAAATCACAATTTTGAGTTTCTGATGAAATACTCATAAGTTGGTCAGCTCGATCCAAAAGTTCTAACTGTAAAGTATGGTCTATGACCGATTTAGTAATTATTTTTTGTCTCCAAAAATCTGTGGAGTTTGCGGCCGGAATTATTTTTTCCTTAAAAAACGTCGTCACTGTATGCTCAGCTTGTTCAACATTTTCGGGCCGTTTTGGGGTTGACGTTTTCGTGTCAATAGGTGGCGTCCCCTTTTTTCTTGCAGCTTTTTCAGCCAATTTCTGAGCAGCCGTCTTGCGTTGGCGTGCTTTACCAGCTGTCTTAGCACTAGAATCATATATTTTAATTTTTAAAAAAAATTTTTTAAAGTTGGACAACCCGTTATCATTAAAATATTCTAGATTCCGAAATTAGATTATGCGCTCACCGTTGATCTTTCGAATATCTTGGCATATTTTTTATTCCAAAAAATCTCTAGAATGTTTCCAAATTCTATTTTTTCACTTTTTCGGTTTTTCGTCAGTTCGTTTTAAACCAACTAAAGACATGGACCCTCCACGAAGAAAAGAGCGCCGAGGTTCTCAAGCGCCTCCGGCTGCCAATTCGTCTCAACAACGACTTCGTCATGGTCCCTCACCAAGTTCAACTTCTCCCATACGTAAGTTATATAAGAAAAATTTTGATTTTTGCCTAAAGTTGGACATCTTTTACCATTTTCACATTTTTCCATAATTTTTCCACAATTTATTTTCTAAGTAACCTTTTTATGCCTATTTAGGTCCTTCCGTTCTACATGTCCCGTATTTCACGATGACCAAATTTACCGATGTGGTCACTGATCTCAATATCGACCATATGGCCCATTATAAAAATGGTTCCGTCCCTGACCATTTAACCTTACTGTATGAACCGAAGGTTATCAAGGTTGGTTCAACGCGTCATTTGGTACAGTTTCGATATTGTATCGAATCCAACCGTTTTCGGTGGAAAATGCTGAACCGGCCCCTCCTACGCAAACTCTCCTCTCGTCACGTGATTGATCTGACAAAATCTAGTGTCAATCTAGACGAAAAAGTCGTTCTTGGTAAAGAAGACGGAGAAGAAGTTTGGACTACTAAGCTTTGTTGTATTGAAGATGCCTTACATTTTTTCAAATACTATGACGTCGACTCTAACGGTAAAATTTATGCTGCTGTGCCTGGTAAAATCCCTATCCTTACTTTTGGACGTCAGGGTCTGCCGTATCCACCTGTTCGAGGTAAATAAAAATTATAAACATTCTATATTTTCCAGTTGATCAACTTTTCAATTTTAACCTATTTTTAGATCTTCGAATGGCCAAAACTGCTGGTTTGGTATGGGTAAATACGCCTTTACCTATACGTCAGGTTAACTTGATAGCCCCCAATCAACCAATTCATAGTCCATTCGTCAAATTCATTCCCAAAGAATTGGTCATTAATGAGCCAAGTATCTTGGTTATTGATTCTGACGATGAAGATGAAACTGAATTAGGTGGTGTCGCTCGTGAGCAAAATGAGGACCCCTCCAGATCTTCCACCAGTTTAGCGGCGGCGCCCTTCCAACTTGGACCTGTACCCGTCCTTTCGAGTACTGTTGTACCGAGAGGTGAAACTGGCAAAATGTTTCCACGTGGTTTACCTCCCTGGAAAGAATGGAGAAAAACTTGGTCGAAATCGACGCCCTGGAATATCAATCCGCTTGTAAGTTAAAATTAATTTTTTGTCTATTTAAAACTATGTTGATCAACTTTTAAAATTTTCTGACTTTTCGGACATATTTGTATCTCGTTTCTCATTCTGAATTTTTAGGATGATATGGAATTTGGTCTTTGCGCTCGGCTAACTGATTATCCGTGTACTCGGGTACATCAAAATTTGGTAAAACCGATGCGGTTACCAACTGATGATTTTCGAGTTTTCCGAACTGAAACCGGAACTCCTGTTCACCGCGATGTCTGTCCCACTGTGACTAACAATCCACGAATGTTCAGTAAGTTTTCTAAAATTTTTTACTCCTTGAAAATATTCAATTTTTTATATCTCGTTGGCCTACTACCCTTAATTTTTTAACTTTTCTATTAGATAAGGATGATGACTGTCTTGCTTATGAAGGTCTTGGTACTTGGACCGAAATGGTTGAGGATGTTGATGGCAATGTTTTGTTCCGAAACTGGAACTTTTATGACCCTTCCAAACGGATGGAAGTTAATGTAAAGTTTCCAATCGACTGGAAACAATATTTCGCTCGGCCTGATTATTACCCCCGTACTCCTCTTGGTAAGAATTATTTATTTTTTCATCTTTTTCTTTTTAATAAGTTGGACAACCTATAAGTTATTTCTATGCTAAAAACTTTTCTAGACCACTGGTATCAAACTGGATATCTACGATCCCGTGGTGGACTTCGACTGGCAATAACTGTCCGGGAATGTCCGTTTCTGATTTTGAAATTGACAAAATTCTATTCGTCAGTTCTATCGTGCCCTCGAGTGCCTCTCAATTGGATGCGTTGTTCTGTTGAAGATATGAATCAGTAAGTATATTAACTCGTAACTTCGAATTATGTTTCGACTCGTTGAACAACTTATATTTCAAATTAACCATTTTTATCCTAGTCCTGACTGTTTCTGTCGTTATGGCTTTCACGAATTTCACACTTATCGTAGCGGTGAGTGCGTGAAGGCTTTGCATGCTGAAATGGCCGTTATGACCCCTCGTGACAGTACTGGTCACCTTAGTGACAACTCTATTCAACGAACTGCCGAATTGTACCCTGCCCAAGTTTGTAACAGCTTATGGCCCCTTTCCACCAAACCTGAAACTTCCTGTCGTAAGTTGGACAACTTTATATTTTATAACTTCACAATTTTCTGGGTCCCAATTTTCCTTTTTAGTTACAATTGGTCAACTTCAAGAAAAAAACTTAGTTTCTTTTGATTTCTCAAAGCTAGTTTTTTCAATTGGCGGTGATCCCGATGATGTTAAGCCTAACAAAGTGTTCAAATCCCTTCGCGTAAGTTCTAATCCTTTTCTTTATTTGTATAGTTGGTCATCTTGTTAAAATATTTGTTTTCGAAAAATAGGTTGGATTGGTTAAATGGCCAACGTTGAGAGGTTGCGACCGAAAGGTCCACGGTTCGAGACTCGTCACTGTACAGACTTTTCTGGTACAGAGTCATTGACAAAAGAGTGTTACGAATCGTTACGTGAACAGTCCCAATTTCACAACCTGTCATCCATGAAAACCTTTTGATTTTTAAAAATTTTCATAATCAAGATGGACAACTTATAATCCTAAAATTATTTTTTCCCAAAATTTTCAAAATTTTTCTAAATAAATTTATATTTTAGTGGCTAATTCATGGCTCTTGCCTAGAGCCCATGTACCCATCTGCCAAATGTTCCGATTCTGACCGATCTAAACTCCTCGACTCTATGTATATGGCCCGTATGGGCTTCGTTACCTTTCGAAATGGTAACGGTGTCCGTATGAACCCTATTTCGGTTACCGAAATGCTCGAATCCGACGGTGTTCCCAACTTGCGCATCACAGATGCATCTGATCCCGCCTATGATTCCAAGTTCTCTGATAAATCCGAAGTTCAACTCGCTGGATATGGTTTCAAATTTTCTCGGAATGCGATCGATCAAAAGACTCATTTTGGTCGTGTCGCTGTGATTGATTTCACAGACTGGCCTTTAAAATACTATCTTCATTTCCTAGGTAAGTTTATTATTTTTCTTATACTGAATCGTTCTGAATCATTCTGAATCGTTCTTTATATGACTAGATATTCGAAAGTTTTCATTTTTTCAAGTTGGACAACTTTTCATCATTAAAACAAAATTTTCAGCCGTCACTGCCGCTGTCGCCAGTGATTTTACGAAAGGTCAGGGTTACGATGTTGTTATGCAACGTTCCCGTGAACTTGGTGAAAATTTACTGAATAAAACCTGTTATTCAACTTGGATTCGTCATGCTGAACGAATGGGTATGGAACGCGATAATCAATGTCTCAGGACCTATCGTAACTTCATGACCACCGGTTTGGGTACCCCTGCCGAACCACATCGATCACGTGATCGTTTCGGTAATATCGGTCGTGGACGTAGTCAAAGTCGTGGTCGCTCCAGTCGTGGATCTTCCCGTGGACGTTCAACTTCTGGTTCCCGGACTCGAGATTCCCGACCCGGTCCTTCTCGACGTCGATCTCCGGACCGTGACGATTCTGAAAACTATCAGCCTTCGAAACGCGGACGTTCTCAAAGTCGAGGTTGGTAAGGATTATGTTGGCCGTCTGAAACAGAAAAATCTTCAAAATGTTTATCTTGCCCAAAATTTGTTTCAAAAATCTACAAAAATCTTCAAAATCTTCAAAATCTTCAAAAACTAATTTTTTCCTGGAAATGTCAAAATTCTACCAACAGGTATGCTTATTTTTTAATTTTTTGGATATACATTTTCAATATTACGTTGGACAACTCTCATTTATGGTCTTTCCTTTAAAATATATGATTCTAGCTTCAAATCGGACCTGGACTGGTGATATTGTCTAAAGTCTTCAAAAACTGCAAAAAGAAAAAGAAAAATTAAAAACTATAAAATCTTTATAAAAATTGTAACCTTTCGGTCATATATTTCAACATTGAAATTGGCCTGTGTGTATTGTTATGCCTTATTCTATAATTGGCCTCTATCCTAGTTATCTTCCCCCAATAAAAATTCTAGCTCGAGTTGGTCGACTTTCAATTAGAACTTTTGTAATTGAGTGTGGTAGAAAGAATAGTTGATTGGTTTTAGAATCGGAGTAAATGGAAAAGTACTTTTTTGAAATGATGAAATTAATATAATTATTTCGACCGTTAATTTTCCGAATGACAGATTTTCGTTTTGATTAACTGTCCTCCGTAAAATCAGTTGGTCTACTTTTCAGAAATGGATGAATTTATATAAATAAGGTACCTATTCTGCTTGATAGAAGTCAGGTGCACAACGTGTTCTGATTGGTCGTTGGTCGCTTTCCAAGTCTGGAACTTCTGCTTCATTCTGGGTACTATTTATGATCATAAAATCTTCTTCAAACGTTTGAGCCATATTCATATCCACCATTGATCTCTGGAAACTCGGAACGTCCCAACTTTCGATTGATACGAAGTCCGAGATGTTGAGTTCGTTTGATCTTCTGTCTTCGGAGTCGTTTGTCTCAATATTAGTGTTAAGTTGGTCAACTGATTCGAATTCTTCGTTTGTGGAATCTTCAAATAATGCTGGCATAATAAGAGTTGTATCATTCATCGTCTTCGTGTCGTCTAGGATATCCGTTGATTCGTTGTGCGGACCTGACTGACTTAATATCGGTACTTTTTGTCCAATTGTTGATTCTGTAACTTCGCCATCATAAAGTGGGTCTTCATAATAAGCCGGGATGGCATTTTTAATCAAGTTGTTCAACTTTAATTGTATTTCTGCCATGTCATAAATTTCTTCTGTTGAAATCAAATAATTTATTTCTTCTTTCTTCTTCTTCGCCTTCACCTCTTTAATCTTCTTAAGATTGTCCGATCTATGTATTTCTATGAGATTTACGTTGCCATATTTATTCGCTGGTATGTGTCGTACAATTCTTTCAAAAGCAATTCGTTTTGGAATTGGGTTTTTGATTTCGGTACCAACCGGTACGAGTTGAGCAACTTGTTCTTTGAAATAAATGTTTTTAATTTGAAGGAGGTTCATTTTCGACGAGTTTTTGTCAAAATCGACATTCAATTTCACCATGTCGCCCGTTCTCATTTTTGTAAAATCGATTTTTGAGTTGGACAACGGGTCATTTAATTCGGATTTTTCGTATGGAACTTCGCTTTTTGCCTTATTCCGTTTTGATTGGAACACTTTTCGATCAGCTGATTCCCTTTTCATCTGGCGAACTCTGGCTATTTCTTTGATATAATCATTTATATCCAAATCAAGCGATTTCATGGTCACTGGGTCCCTTCCAGTAAATATTTCAGCTGGCGTCTTCATTTTCTTACCGATAGTTGTATTGCATTTTTGCGTCGCCATCTGCATGCACCAATATATGTCCATTTTCGTTGTTGTCAAATAATGGCTTAGCTGCATTGATAACTGGCGTATTTTGCTGTCCAACTCTGGTATCGCATTCTTCGACATTGTAGTCGATTCATGTAGGACAACTGATATATTCAAGAGGTTTAAAGCTTCTTTAACCTTTTTTGAACTGTGCCATGGCGCCTTATCGCATCTCAGTTGTATTTCTGATTCGTGATTCGCATGAGGCGCTAAAATCGATTTGACCAACAGCATTTTCGCTATGAATTCATCCGAATCTGGTTTTTCCGTCAACGGTATCGCTATCACAAATTGCGAAATCGCTTCCATCGCGATCATTATTTTGTAATTTTCTTTGCCCTGCATTCTATGAATTTCGTCCACTAGAATCTGTTTAAATATTCGGTCGGTCAACTTTACAGGCTTCTGCTTTTCTTTTGTATATTTTGCTTCGTTTCGTAACAATGTGCACGGTATACATTTCTGTAAATATAAATCGACCAGCTTTTTCATGTTCTCAAATTCAAAATGTTTTTGAACTTGTTTTATCATTTGCGTAGGCGTTCGATGTCCAACCTCCATATGTACCGCGTGAATCGCTATCCATGCCGCCTCTTTCGGTAATGGATATACCCTCGATTCTGTGCCGTCCAGATATTTATGAAGATTAAGTGCTCCGTTGATCAGCTTTGGTTTACGTTTTAATCGTATCGTTTCTGCTCTAGCATGTTTCCGTGGGAAATTTTCTCGGCCGTCCTTCATACATTCGATTATATCTCTGTATACTCTATCGGCTTTCTGTAGGGCAGCTATTAGATTACCATTGTTTAGTAACTCTTTCAAAGTGATGTTTCGTTTTTTGAGTTGGCCAATTGGAACGATTTGTTTGTCTTTTTGGATTTGAAATATTTGATTTTCGCCTTTGCCCAAAAATGATTCACTTGCTATGACCGCACTGAGTTTACCAATTCCTTCGTTGAAAGCTTTTGATTCTTCCGGTGATAATGGTAGTTCAGCTAATTCACAAATCGCGCATTTCGCCATGCCTTTTTCATCTTTACATAAACCTTTTTCGACCGTTTTCGGTTCAAATCCCATTCTGGATACGAAATCTGGTTGAAGCATGATTGCACTTTTATTCGATGCATGCATTATGTTCAATATATAATGACGTAATTCCCATAAACAGTTGTTCAACTTCATATCATTGCTCGGACATAAATTCTGTTTGAATTTACGCCATAATTTAACCAATGAATGGCTGTCCGTGATAACTGTAATTGGATGTTTCATTTGCATCAACCAAGGTCGAAATGCTTCTAGTATGACCACTAGTCCATATAATTCCATATGACAGGAACTGATTTTGAACTTTCTTTCTTTGTCTTTCCTTGATCTGGAAAATAGTGCGCTGCATTGTGGTCGACCGTCTTTTCTGATTTGATAAATCATGCCTCCAGTGGCTATTGCCGATGTGTCTACCGCCACCACTGTTTGAAGGTCACATTCTAGAGGGTGTGTCCTCGTCAATTCCCTTAGGGCTTCTTTTACCAGTGCAAACGCGTTGATCAACTTTTCATCCCATATCATATGTTCCCCAGGTTTTTTATTTCTGATAGCTTGTACCAGTGCGTACATCACGTGGGTTGAACGGAACATAAACTTCGCCAAATAACGTGCCATGCCTATCAGTGCCATTACTGATTTGACAGTTGTAAGATCTGTATATTTGATGAGTAGGATTTTGTTGACCAAATGAGGGTTGGGTCCTAGCATGCCATCCGAGATTCGGTATCCCAATAAGTTGAATGAAAATGACAACAAAAATGTTTTTGAACCCTTTATTCTAAGGTTGTATCTTTTGAGTGTTTTATGAAAGCTTTCATATAGTTGGACAAACTCGAGTTCGCTTTCGCTGTGTTCCAGTGAAATAAATATATCATCAAGATATCGTTGTAGGCTGTTTCCAAATTTCCAAAATATTCGTTTGAGTACCAACACTGTAAATTGGGCCGAGTAACTCCAGCCCTGAGGCAATCGTGTGAACACAAATGTGCCCATATCCGGAATATCCACACATAGATATGGATATAGGCTCGGATCGATTCTGATGCAGAAATAGCACTGGCTAATATCTGTTTTACAGTTGAGACCATGTTTTGAAGCGCGTGTGGCCCAGTCAACACATTCGGAGATGTTGTCGACAGAACATCCCGGGTAGGATGCCAGTTGGTTCACCTTTGTACAGTCATTTACAATCCGTAGGGCTACCATTGGGTCGTATTGAACTCCATCATCGTCTTTCTTAACTCTAGGCATCAATGTTACGTAATATTTTGGTATTACGTTTAATTCATCTGCTGGAACTAGTACTCCATTCGCAATAAGTTCTATCATTTGTTTTTTAATGGCATCTTTTTGATTACCAACTGCTTGTTGTTGTCCAGCTAACCTTTTGGTTGTAAAATCGCCTTTAATTTCACAGTTACAAACGAATTCTGGACCAACGTCTCCGATACTGTTTGCGAAGTTTTCTTTGTATTGAACGTTGATTTCTCTCAACCTTTTCGCTACCCATGGATATCTCTTTTCCCCAGCCTCTGCTATCGTGACTTGGTCGTGCGAATATGTATTGTGCATCCGTTGTTGTATTTTCTGGCACATGATTTTCAATGCTAATCTGGAATCATCTATCATGGCATAATCACCATTCTGTATTCGATTTTTATCAGTTGAACAACTTGGGCACCCTTTACATACTTCCGACGGGTCAGGTATGGGTTTATCCGGGTTTTCTTTGTCGCCACCCATGTGACATGTATCCGCGATCGTCGCTCTGGTGCGCCAGTCTTGATCGTGATCAGACTCTTCTGATTGGTCGGTCTGTTTAACCATTGAAATGTTCGCATGTTGAACCCTATTTATTTCTTTCTGATTATATCGTTGGACAACTGTTCTATTTTTTCTGCCTATTGACATTTTCCCATCACCTTCCGATAACGTCGCATTCAGGTTGTGCAAATCTGCTTGTCCGATTATCATATGACCGTCTGGTTTATTGTTTTCGACTAGTGCGTTTAATATCGGGAACTTTTTGCCACCCATAATTATCTTGAAACTGACGTAATTATTCGTAAGTTTCAGTTCGTGATTGGTTGCGCCAACATATTTTCGATTTCTAGGTTGACCAACTGTATATTGAATTTTGTTCAGTGTTGCCATGCTGATAACTGATCTGTGAGCCCCTGTATCTATCATTGCCGTGATTATATGTAGAGAGTCGTCCGGTTTTATTATTTGGATTTTTATTAGGTTTTGTGGATTATAATCGTCGGCAGATGTTTGTACAGTATAGATACAGGCAGGCTCGGTTGGTTGTCAATCTTCTTCTGTATCAGTTTCTCCGTATAAACGGGCTTGTACGGAATTGAATTGACCAAGATCGTCATTTTTCATTTCCATTATCTGATTAGGTTGTTCAACTACGTTCACTTTGGCCAACGGTATATTTTTCAAATAAAATGGCCGTAATTTGTGGATATGGCATTTTTTGTTGTTCGCAACTCTGGTCGTTCTACCTTCTGTCTGGCATTTTTTACATGTCCATGTTCCGCTTGGGTCTGGAATGCTCTTTCCGCTGTTCGTCGCTGTTCTTGTGTTTTTCTGCCATCTTTGACCGTTCTGTTTGAGGTCGAATTTTCTGGTGAAATTTTTCTTCCAATTCGATTTATTTTCGCCGTATTTTGGTTGTACTCTTAAAATGACACCATCTTCAAGTTCAAGTTCGATTTCTTCGTCTGGGTTTTCATTTTGGTGCTCATTTTGTTGTTGAACAGCTCTGATTTGACCCTTGATGTTCATACCCTTTTTGGTGTGTTTATCGATTATCTTGAATAATCTTGGTTTGTTGGTCTGCCATCCTATGCGATTATACTTATCGTTTCCGATTTCAGCTCTGAATTCGTCTTCGATTTTCTTCCAAATTACCGGGTCTATTCTTCGGTACATTTGCCATAAAAACACGTGACTCAGTGACGGTTGGTACCCTTCCGGTTCTAGGGTTTGAGCTTTACGATCTCCATTTTCCCAGTCCGGAAATATGATTTCTTCGTCGATGTAAAGTCGCTCGAGAGCCATTCTGTAATTCAAACATTTTACATCTGTATGATTCGGTTCATCAACCGCGTTGGACAACTTTTCGAATAAATCTGCCATGTATTCTATCTTGTTTTCACACGAAGTTTTCTTGTCGATCCACTCGATAACGGTGTTGTAATCTTTGAAGTGACCTTTCATGAATGGTGTCGCCATTTCATCATTCAGGGCCGAACCGATAATATATCTTGCTTGTTCGACTGACTTGTGTATGTTATGTAGGTCATCTTTATATAGCTTCCAAGTGTTGTATTGACCGCCTGATATTTCTATAGTTGCCGGGTCGAAGCTCGCGTCAGATTCATTTGCTTTGGGACCGTCTCGTCTCCATTTCGGACCTAGTCGGCCAACTTTCAATAGTGCAGCGAATTCTGCCTTCGACGTAGGTACGCCATCTCGTGGTAGGCCCAACTTTATTTTTGAATCTTCTGGACCCCATAGAAATTGGTGTTTCTTGGCTATGCTCGATTCTTTGTCAGCGATAGTCTTTTCTAGAGCTGTTTTCCAACGAAGGATTTCGGCTTCGTAATGTTCAGGTCGGTCTTCCATTTCTTTAAATTCCTTCATTTTGAATATTCGGCCAGCTACACGTGCTTTAACACCTTCACGTAATGCTTCTTGTAGCACCATTTGTTGCGTTTCCTTATCATCATATTTCGACATTTTTGTTCGTAACCGGTTACGATCTTCGTTTTCGGGGGTTGGTTCTTTTCACAATTTAGTCACCACGAAGAAGTGATCTGACTAATGCGAGTAAATGAGTCGTATTTGCAGTAAATCGTAACCTTTATTAATAGTTTAAAGTTGGACAACATAATATAGTATAGTAATTACCGATCACGTGACTGGATCACTGATTGAGTAGAACAGCTCTGCAGGAGATTTGACTGGAGTCAAGATCGATAAGAGGGCAATACTAAATACAGATTAGATCTGTATACAATTCGGAACAGATTATCATACCTTTAAGTGAAATGACCGGTAGATATAATCTCAAGGTGAAATTGATAATCGTGGCGAACTGAAAAGGGATCGTTAATACGATACAAGATAGATAACTATCTAACCTTTTGAAATGAAGTTAATTGATAACTTGTAAATGAGTTGGACAACTTGAATAACTGAAATCACCAGTTAGAAAGGGTTTAAACCTACTCTAGCTCACCTGGTGGTTAAATAAAGAAGATCACGGTTGTACGTGATTTGGAATGGATGGTGTGAACTTAATCCATAAGTTAGAAGGTTGGTCAACTTTGTAAATCATAAAATACCTTTTATGAATAATATAAAATCAATTGTGTAACATTGATTGAGTGACTTTGTGTAATAGCAAATCTAAAGTCAATTTAATATAAATGACGTCAATGAAATCACTGTACCTGATAGAGTACCAAGTGATTGATTAATAATAATAAGTTGGACAACTTTGTAATTATAAAGGATCTGAAATGTAAATTGTAAATGTCATGAATGGTATTTTAAAACTACCTTTTGGTTTCTCTATTTTCGCTTAAGTGACAATTACAATTTGCGATTGAGATTGGTAATAGTGAATGCGTCATTCGACTGCTATGACTTATAAGTTATAAGTTATTATGCATGGAAATTCTACG
>SCLD01091892.1:0-12806 GCA_004367895.1 Oikopleura longicauda | reverse complement strand
AAAGAAGAGGTACTTGAAAAACGGCGCAAGATCATTGATAAGTATGGCGATTTGCACGGTAGTCTCAAATGTGATCAGTGTCCGTATGTTGTTCGACCGGTAGACCCAAGCTTGATAATGGAGAACAAAAAAGAGTACAACAGGCGGAATTCCAAAAGATTTCATGCTTTCAGGTAACGAACTAGAAACCCCCGTCTTTTGTATTTATCATATACGACATAGGTTGCATCAACAACGTCATTTGGATTGCAAGTTTGACTGCGATTTGTGTGGCAAAAAGTTTCAAACACTCCCTTTCGTCAATTCACACAAACGTATGGTTCACTTTGGAACCTATACGTGCGACTTGTGCGCGTACCGCTGCAACAGTGCCGTTCAAATCAAGCGACACAAGCTAGTTCACCATGAGCAGGTAGCTACGTGCAGCATTTGTGACGAGACGATAAGTGGTGGCCAGTATGAACTGGAGAAACACAACTCAGTCAAGCATGCCGTGGGCGATGACGGCCGAATAACATGGCAGTGTACGTTGTGCCTGGTCAACCTGTCGGGCCGGACTCGTAATAACCTGCTCAGTGTTAAGAAGAATCACATCAATGATGTGCACAATCCTGACCATGATCGATACAAGTGTGACTATTGCGATGCAACATTTCGTTTGAAGCCAAAGTTTCAACACCACATGAACCAACATACGGGCATAACACCGTACAAGTGTCAGCAGTGCAACAAGGCGTACACAACACAGGGAGGACTGTATCAACATTTCAAGAAATCTGTTGCCCATCGTGAAAAATAAAATAAACCAAATGAAAATAGTTCGTTGTTGTTACTATAGCAACTGTGAGTGAGTAAGTGACCAAAGACCAGTGTCACTATATTAACACAACGAAGAGAACAAATGCCGCGCAGTATTGCCGGCAGCTCCCTATCGCGCTATGCGTCCACCGATTTCGAATCCCAGCCAGACCCGGCGTTCGAGGGCGTCAACACCGACGACCTGAGCACGCCCGAGATCCGAGCCGAGATTGAGAAGTTGGACGAGGAGACGCGATTCATCATCAATGAGATTCGACTCTTCACCGAGTACTGCGATGCGTTTGGCATTCCCGACATTGCCATCGAACCTGTCGACGAGACATCGCGCAGCTCGAGACGGAAGAAGCGACAGAATCAGGAGAAGAAGCCGGAACGCTTGACAATTCAACAAAAGATTGATATACTCAACAAGTTGCACGATTGCGTCGCCAAGGAGCGTCATCAAATCGAAATTGAACATGTCAAGCTCGTTGACGAATATGCTGATGAGCTTGAGCAGTTGGGTGATCAAATGAAAGGTTTGTTTATTATACGCTTGACAATTCGGTCACAGTTTCCAACGAGCGTTTATCGTTGAGTCTTGGTGTCTTTTTCCAAGATGCTATAGTGTTTCTACTCTAACCAAAATCTTTGGACCCTTTCATATGGCATTTTCATCAATGAAAACTGGCTGTCGAGACTGTAGCGACGGCTTGGCACGCGGTGTTGAATGCGTTTTGGCGTACTTTTTAATTGTTTGATTTAAGTTCAATATTCTAGAATGAGGAACATAGCTGGGTAAACTTGTTGTTCAAAAACATAATCAGAAAATAAAAATCACAGTGGACCAAGCCAAATAGGTAATTTAAATCAAGCAAATGCCTTAGGATCTGAACATCAGCCGCAAAAAATAACACACAAAGTAGTGGCCCGTAACAAAATAGAAAAATCTTACGTATTTTCGAAACAGGTTCTGATTCTGTAATATGCGCCACGTACGACGGCGCAGATTGCACAGGAACATGAGCAAGACGATGCCAAATAGACCGCCCATCACAGTTATCTGTGTCTCGTTCATAGTTGCTTTTTTGATTATGTCCGGGAAAATTGTGTGTCTAAAAAAACGCTCAAGCGAGGCCAGTTCAAGTGGCTAGTTGAGACTAAATCAGCTGTTCTTCAGAAGTACAGCGATTGCGCTTAGAATTTGAACGCGACATTGGCAAGGACACCCTCAAAAAGGGTAGTGGCGACAAATTCCTACGCTTTCACAAAAGTTTCGTCGACCAGGCCGACGGGAGCATTGGCAAGCTAAAGCTGAAAAAGAGCAACATGAAGGACCAGTTAAAGCGTGTCAATCTGAATTTGAAACAAAAAGAGGAGCAAGGCGATACACTGCTCGAGGTTGATTTCAACCAATTGCGCATTGAAAACCAGCAATTCTTGGAGCGCATTGACCAGAAAAACCAAGAGCTTCTGTTGGCGAAATTGAAGGCGGGCAAAATTCATGTTTGTTAGCCACTTAGGTCACTCTTGGTATTAAACTTATTTAGGCATTGCTAGCACAAAAACAAGCAGAATTACATGAGGCGGCGTTGAAGCAGGAGACATTGATGAAGCGAATCAAAGAAATTGAAGACTTTAACCAATCAAACACAGAACAGTATGAACTTGTCAAAAGCGAACTTGAAACTGCTAAGTCACATCGCGATGAGGTTTGTTCCATTTTCTTACACACGTGGTGTACTATTTGATCAATTTCAGAAACAAAACTTAATTTCGTCATACCAAGTCCCCACCGTCTTCGACTATGTGCAGCAGACGGCGAAGACACAGCAGCTTGAGCACGATATCAAGGAATGGTCGCGAAAAGTGCAAATAATCGAACAAGAAAATTTAATGCTTAAAAAACAGTTCAGTCGTTTACAGTAGTAGAATCATAGTATTTGGAAGGAACACATATGTACACACAGAGGTAGTCAGTATTAATACAAAACTTTATCACATATCAATTCGGCACGGGACATTCTCTGGTAGCAAGTATTCGTACGGTACAGACCATGTTTGATTGCTTTAGAAGGAATAGTAAAAAACACGACATTTCTAAGAATCAAACCGTTTCTCAATATCAAGGCCAATGCGTTTGATTTCAGCGGTGAACTGCGCCAACACGTCAAGTGGCTCGGCGGTGGTAAATAATTTCATCGGAAACTCGCCAAGAAAAACCTAAGTTGTTAATTTGGTTTAATCGCGTGTGACGCAACTTTATCATCACCTCATCGGCCGGCGGCATCGACAGAGTGAAGGAAACGGCCATTTGTGCGCACATTAAATCTTGATCGGGTAGTGTGTTCATTATTGTTTCCATTGTTATGTTTCCTTTCTGACGCAAGCAGTGGTTTAGTTGTTTGCTTTGTCGAGAACTTGGCTCATACCTTTTGCGGCGGCGGTTGGCGCATAAGGACTGGATGATTGGGTGGATTTCCATAGATGTCAAACATCGGATTACCCTCAGCTGCATGTTGGACTGATGAGGCAAAAATGAGACTGGTGAGTAACAGCTCCAGCTGATCCAACGAGTCAATCGTCTTCGGGATTTTGGCGTCCTCGGCATAAGTGAACCCATGCCGTCCCACCTCGCCAATCCAATTTTGAACTTCATTGTCATTTCGAATCGCATCATCGTCTTGGTAGTAAATGTCCAGAATGCTTCGAACGTAGTTTTTGATTGCCGCCCAATACTTGAGCCCGTCCTCCCGATAGCCATACTCCTTTATCTAGGGGATTTTTATGTTTAATAAGGATTTGTACGAGTGCTCGGGCGGCTTCCGGGTTACACTAATGTAAAAACATATTAATGGAACTTTAGTAACTTACCACATTGGGATCGTCAACGCCGCGTTTTTTCAATTGTTCCGGCAGGTTAAGATAGTCCAAGTCAAATTTCTTGAAACCACGTCGAAGTAGTTCAACATGACCACCCCCGCCTAAACATGAGTGTTGAGTTAGGCGATTTTAAGGTTAGTGCAAAACGTTAGTACCGATAGCCATTAGCCGATCAATTGTGCCGCCTGGTGAGATCATGACACCACGTGCGTAACTATTCACGGCTATTGTATGTTGCACATGGGGAAAGAGATGTCTTTAGTTGATGGTCAACATATCTGGCCTACCAGAGTTAAGTTATTCAAATTAGAGTTGTTGACCATTAACTGTACAATGGATGAGTACGTGTGATGCGACGTCTTAGTGCGACAGCAAAGGGCTCGGTCACCATGTGGGTGAAGAGCAAATGTTCGTTCAATTGTTGAATCTGAAGTTCACATGTTAAGTCCGGGAAAGTGAGTCTAGACACAAGTTGAACGAACATTTTGATGGCGTGTATGTGAGCGTGTGTATGTATGTGTTACGTGAGGTTTACAAGTAAGTGTAAGCTTGGTTTGGTTAATACGAACTGTTGGATCTACCTAATGACGTTGTCTTGGCCGTATTGGCACCCGGTATGCCTTCACCCATTTCACGACCGATCGTATTGAGCGCAATGGCAAATGGTATGTGGGGCAGCATTAGTTTTCTAAGTGGATGGAGCGAACTGAAATTGCGAAAAACTGACACTATGAAAGGCTCGTTTATCAAATGACACGCCATAAGATGCTCGGTAACTTGTTGCAACTAAACCAACACTTAAGTTTCACTTCGGAACTATATACGAAACCTGGCCATTTGAGTTGTTGAAGAACATTTTTGCCAGAAGCCACTCTTCAGCGACATCATTCGGCGTCCATATTGGGTTTTCGTCCGAACACTTACTGGTGAATAGTTGAATCGCTTTTATGTTGATTTACAAGTTGTTTGATCACAGTCGTAGTTAACCGGTGAACTGGTATAGCAAATCCATTCCTAGTGGCATCAGATAGCCCTCCTCGTTACAGTACAACAGCAGATACGGCGCGCACGTATAGTTCTGGGTCTTGAGAATGGGATGCAAGCCACACTCGATGCCATCTGTAAATTGGATTTAACAAGTAAAAGGGATTTAAACTGAAAAACGCACCCATTATTGAGTTGTCAATCATAAACACACGTTTCGCCGCGATTTCACTTGCCAGGCTTTTACCACTGGGCAACAGGCCCTTGATCATTGCGTCAGTCACGGGGAAATTAACTGGCAGCTGACCATTGACACGTTCAATGCCCCGTGGTCTAAAGTAAATTTTCAAAAATTAAATCATTGACACTGCATGACACCTCATTATAACTGTATTTGCTCGACGTTTTAGCGAAATTACACAAATGGGTGATCGGATTAAGTTCGAAAAGCCGTTGCCGGTTATGACTGGTTTTAAACCAAAAAGCTAATCATCTAAACAGGTATCAAAATGCAAACACCATCCGGCTTAACAATGTGACAGTGGTTGGAAGTTCCAGGCTATATAACTACTATAAGTGTATATATTTTCAAGTTTGCTATTTTTAGATTTTCCGAGCTTTTCGACTATCAAAATTAATTAGCCCTAGTCAGTGTCGATCAATTATAAATCATTAGGCATCTGACACAATAAAGATGGATGATTCGAGAATGATCACTCTAGACTAGGGGTGATTATCTCACTTGTCGTCACCAACCTGCAGCCGTTTAGCTGTTCACGAGCGAATTCACGATCTTCTTTCCACCCGTACCAACATGGCTCGAGCACTTTGCGACATTTCATACTCGGAATCAGAAGGAGTTTAGATACCTTAGATTGTGAGTGTGTGTATTTGACAGGTTATTAGATAAAGTTACCTCGTCAAGGTTGTCAAACTTTCTAAAAACACCCAGAAACTTGTTCAACATCAAATTCTTCAAACCCGTCTGTCGACAATCATGAAACTCGGCGTCGCGCTCCGCACTCCACTGCGCATTCCGCGGCAGGTCCTTGTGCTGCTCGGCCTGCAAGTGCCCGTTCAACCCATACGTCAAATCCTCGATCTCAGGCTCGGCGCGCCAACGGTACGTGCTGCGCTGTTGCTTGAGATACTCTTGGCGGAACGAGGCCAGAATTTGATGCTCGTCTGGACTGGGCAAGCGGGCGCGACCCTCGGCAGTGGTGAAGCCATCGTGGACCCATTCGTAAACGGGAAAGAAGTAGACGCGCCCGTTGCAATGGGCCTCAATATACTCGACGTACCAATCAGGCCACATACCCTTGTCCTTGATCACTGAACAAACTGTTTGAATCAGCCGCAAAATTGACAGTGGCGAACCTAGTTTACACAGCAGCGGATCACCAACATCTTTCATTGTAATCGTAAACTTGTCCGTTCGGCCACGTTCGAAATCATCGCGAAAAAAGTTATCGAGCTTGGTCGGCTTTGTTTCACTGTTGAAAATGGAAACGTGGTCAATTTTGGGGTCGTTTTTAAACCGGCTTCCTACCTCTCTTTACCAATCAGTTGAATGCGAACGTCGGCATCGGTGCCCGCTTTTGCCGTGTCACCAGTCTGTGAGACAGGAATAAAACGTGCAATAATCGAACAGAACATTTACCTTCACAATGACTTTGTACTCGATCTTATCGGGAATGATTTTCTCTACAATGTCGATTGAGTGTGTTTTACTGCCAACGCAGTAGGCCAGCTTCTTCATTAGGGCCATGTCACTAACTGAACGTGTCCGTTTAGTTTCTTTGTTTCAAGCCCGATTATTATAAAGCTGTGAAGAGTCGGCTGTAGGACGGAAACAGTGATTGCGCTTGTTGTAGGAAATTCTCTACGTGTGAAGATCGAGAGAGAAAAAAAGAAGAAAAAAGAAAGATGGCGTGGTCAGGCGTCGCCTCAGGCTAAATTCTACGTTTGTTATTAGTGGTTAGATTCATCTTCATCTTTTTATTACTATTGGTACAAATCTTCGCCCCTTCAATCTAATTTATCACTTTTTTGATATTCGACTAGTACCACCGAAAATATCTAATCACTCTTTCGCGATTAGAACACGCCGTGGATGGAATCACCTTTCATTCACGCCAGACTCGAAAACTCTCTCTCTATTTTTTTGTTTTCTTCGAATTTGTTCCCGTCCGACCCGAATCGAGTAGCTCAATTTAAATCATTAGAGGTCGCCACACGTTCTATATCGCCGGAATATAGACACTCGATTATGTATTGACTATCCTCCATGACAATGCAATCAGACATAGGCACACTTTAACAAATTACAGTCTACGTGTTAACTACTGCGAGGAATTACTAATTCATACTCAGCCTAATTGGCTTTAATTCAACCCTACAGGACGATTTTCGCCATACTTTTCTGCTTATCCATTATGGTGGTGGGGAAAACAGGATAGGTAGTTAATCCGGGCCTGACCCCTTCCCAATTATTCTAACGTATACATTGAGTATAAGTTCCAGGTTCACTTTTGTTTGTTGCCGCAGTTGTAAATGAGTGACACAGCCCAGCCAATTGACGTTAAGTGACAGTGCTGCATGGTGCAGGAATTTGACGGGTTTGAATAACCTTTTATGAATATGTCTAGAGTGGTGGACAAAATAGAACAACATGTTCGTTTTTTGATGATGCCTAACAGAAGTATAATTACTCGATGCAAAATTCAATACCACTCTTGCTTATTTCGCTATAATCATTCTGAGTTTTTTTGATATGGTTTGCTATCACAACTGGCAACAAACGTGGACGAAAAAATCTACCGAGCTTACAATTGGAACGAAACTGTGCTAAATCCGGCTGTTCTTTTGAAACGTATTTTTAAAGTCACGTTCTGTTTGCAGATAGCGGTGGTACTTTCTCTTATTGTGAGCATATATGGCAACAACATCTGAAACAACTAAACAACATCCGCCCATCATAGAGTGGGGAACAAGATTTACAAGATGTAAATGGTTCGCAGACCCCAGAAGTTTTGTTCCACTCGAATACTGTAAAAATTCGACATTATCGTGCGTTACGTCGAAGAAGATGTCTTCTGTACGGCCTCTTGAATAAAGTTTTTGAATTATCATTACTAATGGCCCGTGTTCTACAGACTGTAGGCTACAGTATATCAGTGACGATGGGTTGAATGTTATCAATTCCTAAATGTTTATGTTCTTATTGCGACCGCCATTGTGGGTGCGTGCGAAGTGTGTGTGCCCTGTCACTTCAGTCAGCTGCTCTCATTTCCCTAAACTAATAAAGATGATCGGCCGGGCTGTTCCCGAAATCGTCGCGAATCAAGAGTCCTCATTTTTTGATGGTGTGGGTTGTGTATTGGTGCTCATGCTGCAGTGCGCCACGCTCCTGCACCACCGCCGCCACCCTCATTTCGGCTATAAAACCCGTCTCCCACCGCCCAGTTGAGCACAATTAAAAGTTGTGAACACCAAAAAACAAGATGAAACTCACTCAAGCCGTCCTTTTCGCTGTTGCCGCCGCCGATGAGAAGAAGGTGCCCCCACGTCACCCTCTCCAACGTCTCAACCGCCTGGTCGAGTTCTCCGAGGAGATCCTGAACGAGCACTTCGGTTTCTGGAAGCGCAAGGACAAGTTCGTCTCCAAGTTCTCCAAGGCTGCCGACCGTATGGAGGAGGCCTTCACCCGTAACGAGCAAAAGTGCGGCTTCTACGATTCCGAATTGGGTCCCCATGGTGGCCCCGAGCCCGAGCGCAAGCGTCGCAACGTCGACGACTTGGACCGTTACAACCGCGAGGACCCATGGGAGGGCACCCGCCAAATCACCACCGGCTTCCGCAAGTGGGCCGAGCGCTACATTGCCGGATGCAATGGCCAGAAGAACCATCAGCACCAGGTCACCCGTTTCAACCACTACTACGGACTCATGATTGCGGCTCTCGACTCACAAGAGTAATTTTGAGCAGAATTAACTCAATTCTTTCTTTATTTTCTTTTCAACACCGCATACATGAAAACTTCCCTGTCAAAAACTTATTCAATGCGAATAAATTTTTGCTTGTTAATACCATTGTGTCAATTTTCCCAAAAAAAAACAGAAAATGTTTCTTTACCAAATAAACTTTTGAAGTGACTAAAACAGTTGTTATTCGTTTTTTCGTCAGTGAATGAATACTTGAGTGTGTGTTCACATGAAAAAAGGACAAGTGTCAGGTTAGTGTATTCGAACATGTGAAAAGGTTTGACATGGTGCATTTCAGAGTGCATCTGATTATCGAGTGATTAGTAAACTTTGAGCGTGCACTTTGTGCGTGTCCAACGTTATGCTGAATTGAAAAAAGGGGCAAATAAAGAACTGATAGGCTCCTTTCCCGCGATAAAGGTTTAGGTTGGTTTTTACTAAATAATGGCTTTATCTCCGTATTAGAACGCAAAAAGGCTATTTTAGGCTTGAGACAATTTTTCAGCTCATTACTATTCATCAAAACTCGATTTTAAGAGGATTTCTGGGCCTCCATGGCCTATTTAAAGCTTCACAATTTATCATCTGATCGCTAAGGTATCAACACGAGTCTGGTATTCAGTCAATTCCAATTACAGATAATTGCGCAATTTCAATTATCAACCGATTGCAACAGAATTTTGCGGTACCATGACATGCTCCACTTCGGTTTATGCCAAGTTTATAAAAAGCTGAAATGCTACCAATAACAAACACGATCATAATGTTTTGTCAAGACAAAAAGTAGAATATGCACGAATTGTTATGCAACTAACTTGTCGCACCAAAATTGGTGTACCAAATTGGTGCACCAAAATGTACCGCGTTATGGCTAATAATTCATTTAGCTTGAAACAATTTTGACTGGCTTAGCAGAATCAAGTAGTTTCTATTTTTGTCTTGTGCTACTACAACCACTATGATGCCATTTCTACGTCGCAACTCTCAGCCACTTCATACCCAGAGTGAATAGAGTCCAGCCAGTGATACTCACATAAATTAGCATTTTCTCAGCATTCAATTTATTATTCTATGCCAAGCATGTCGAGCCATTTACTCCCCGTTGACTGCCGTGGCTGCCGATTTCCCTAACAATGCGCATCTTGAGATGGGATTCATTGATTTGGGAAAAGAGCGTCAAGTGCTCACTGAGTTTGTACGTCTGTAGCACCGTCGCCAGTATAACTTTATGCGGGTTTCGACGTTTACTCACAGAGTCTACTTATGAGTCGCACAGGCAAGCGCTTATGCTCCATGAACTGGCCGCAAAACCCGAACCCATTATCCAGCTTAAATAATTGCACACTTGCAGAAAACGTTTCTGCGGAAGATGACCAAAAATAAGATGCTCGTGCCTGGGTTGCACATTTGGTGGTGTTGGTTTTCCATTGTCCAGCTGGGCCGGCGTTGATTCACTTTCCTTCTCGCACGTTCGCCTATTCCGACAGTCTTGACAATGAAGGTACATATTGCCAACCGAGAGGATGACGACGAGTAGATTCTTCATTAGGAAAAAATAACTCAATTGATGGGTGAGTGGTTGAGTTGAACTTTGCGAGTGGCTGGGATTTTGTTGGTTTTGTTGTCGACGTAAGTGCTGACGAAAGATAACGATACGGCCAATTAATAATGGGATGTCATTCAGTAGTAGTGGAATGACAAACTCGTCATACTGGCAATACTTGAAGTGAGTGTGTGTCACCGCACGTTAACCTAATTAATACTTACTTTCCGTTTGACGTACAAGAACACACGACGCACTAATGAAAGTGAACGTAGTTGACTGCGTCTTGCTCGGTATGATTCGAGAAAGTCATCCTCGGAGGTGCATGAGAAGCAAAACTGAAGCGATGCCCACAGCCACACGGCGAATGATAAGACTTTATCTTTGTCAGTGTTCGCCGATCCTAAATAGGCTTTTAAACCACGTCGCATCCCGCTGTTAATGGGCTTCAACCTTTGCGGTAGGAGGCAATAAGAAATTCATTCATGTCCGCCGCATTGCCAATAAACGACTGTATCATGAACAAATGTTCCTGCAGTAAAGACGCAATGCGAGATTAGACGGCTAAGCTGAGAGAACATACTACCTGACGGGACATCAGTCGACTGCGTGTCAGTAATCGGTAAACGACAATTAGTGCGCTGACGAAAATTGCATACTTTTGGACGTCGATGCTTAAATTGAGGTTGAGCCCGTCTGAGTCGAGCAATGAACCGCACAGTAATCCGGGATGAGTTGAACTGGCCAAAATCAGTGACATGATTGGCAATGAACTCATTACCAGTAACATCAAAATCGAAATGTCGAACCGTTTCTTGCGATGTATGTCGGCATTGAATATCCAAATGTTTTGACTTATGTCAGGCAGTGCCAAAAATGGGAACATCCACAACGAGTACAGCCGCCACCGGACCAGTGCTGGTGCCAACAGCGCAGTTGGAAGGGTTGAATTGATCAACGAGACATTTCCCTCATTCTCGATACTACTCCAATTGAAGTGTGCCTTCATGATCAGCTCTTCCAGATCATTCAGAAGATTGTTGCGTTTCGCCATCTCCTTTGATCGTTGCGTTTTTTGCGTATCACTCACATAACACAACACAATTGGAATCAACAGCAACAAGATATGGGCAAGAACAAATGTCCCTTTTCTAAACGTCTTCGACCATTTATTTGCGCATTCTTCATTGAACACGGCTTCGTTTTCATCGGCCTGTGAGAGATTGTCCACGATGTCCCCGTCATTCTCAATAACTGCAACTTTCTTTGCTTGATCGCTTTCAACACTGTCAACACTATCAGCCATAAGTTCATCATTTTCGTGGCTAGTACTCTCTGTGTCCGACGAGTCCTTTTGCAAAGTCATTTTTGAGGTCACTATCAGCCTCAATTTAGCCCTATATTCAAGACAGACAACAGCAATTGCGCAATAAAGCTCAGATTCGCCATAAAAGTTTATCAGACAGATGATGGAGAAGAATAAGCAAAATAAGTTTTTATTTTTGACAGTTTTAGCATGATCCAATTGGGACTACGTAACCATCACCGCAGCACGATGTCGTTCTTAGATTGTATAACGTGAACAGTCCATGGCGAAGCGGGCAACATGCTAACCATTGACCAGGCGACTTGGTCACACATTTACCCTCCTTCGCAAACGCTCCATGTGCATGTTGCGCTTCGAATGAACTTGAGGCCAAGTCCACTGTAAGCTGCAAATCGCACTCGCAAATTGAACGTGCACACGATGGTAACATGTTCCCGCATCGTCTATAAAACATGTCAAACTGGTAGTGCGTTCCACACTCGCGCCCCTTGTCACTTGCATCGATCACTGCACACTTGCGACAATTGTGCCACTTACGCAGCGCACCGTCCAGCTTGTCAATGGGTGCACCCGCGCGAGGATTGGCTACGCCGGGCTGCAGGGATAACGCCAGTGATGAACAGCCATACGAAACCAAGTCGCTGGCCTTTAGACGTTGTTGGTTTTGATCGAGAATGACCATATGATCCATCAAATCAGTCAGGTTAAAGCTGAGCATAAATGACGACTGTGTCGTGTCTGCTGTCTCAACCAGAGTATCAGTAGTTGTCTCAATAATGACAGTAGTAGTGTTCATCTCTGTGATAGGGCTTGTTGTCGTAGGTATGATGGCTTCCACAGTGACAGGCTCCACTTGACAGGCAACTCCAAAGTCACAGTGATATTGCATCAATCCAACTGGTATGTGCGTCTCCGTCCCACGAAAAAGGAACACGCCACTCACATCAACTTGACTTGACTCGCCAACTGCCACGTCCGGCTGTTGCAGTGTCTCATGCAAATCAAGCCGTTGATAAATGCCCCGACACTCGCCCTTGTTGCTGTTCATGCATGGCGCAAAGCGTTTGTCAGTTGCCACCATATGCTTGATTGGCTTGTTGATGTGCGTGAATTTGGTGCCGGCGTCGAATGCAAGCAACACATATCCAGCACAGCCAATTTTGCCGTTTGAGTTAACACTCGTCTCAAACAGAGCTTTGTTCAGCTGGGTTGCGTCATCTCGCCCGAGAAATGTCATTTTCATTTGATCAGTTGACGCGGCGACACAGTTCTCGGGTAGACCCGGCAC
>SCLD01091881.1:0-12806 GCA_004367895.1 Oikopleura longicauda | reverse complement strand
TGGTGATGACGTCATCGATGACATCATCACAATTCCTGTCGAAGACATTGATGTTAAAAGTGAAATATTTGATCTCAGAATGGCTCAAAATCAGATGTTCCAAAATGCGATGACTCATAACCAGTTATCTCAAATGCAAATGAGTCATAATCAATTACTTCAATCATTACGTCCAAACGTCCCGTTTTCTGTCATGAATGATTCTAAACGAAAATTTAATAGTATTCAAAATCAGAACCCGGGTCAACGTTCATTACGGTCTTCTGATTGGTCGAACTCAATGAAAAAACCTGAAGCGTCATCTCTTCAGTTTAAACCAATCAACACCCCAGAATCGAGGCTCTCTAGCTCCAGTTTTTCAAGTGGTCTTCCCAGCAGTATGGATTTTGAGCCACCGGGAAGCCCTCCGGCAAGTTTGGACGGATTCTCATTTTGGGTTCAGTTCGAATAATTTGAATTTCGACAATTTTGTTAAGTGGTAAAGTGAGGCGACTCTTTCGTATGGTACTCAATATACTGCTGCATGCGAAATTTGGCCAAAATTTTGATCTAATTGACAGTCTATCGTAAACATCTTTCATATAATATGGTTAGATAATTTCAAGATAATTTCAGCTTTGATAGAAAGTCAGCGGATATATACCGGAATAAGATTAACCCTTATTGACAAGTTTCCGGCAGGGTGTTTTCCGGAAACTTTTCCCAACCTCTTGTGACTCTATTATACATTTTGTTGGGAAAAGGTCACCTGGCATACAAAGGTGACGGGTAAGTGTACCTAGAAATGATATGACGTCATACTCCTTAAGTCACGTGATTAAGATATGGAAATTGTTTCCGGGATATGTCAATAAGGGTTAAAGGTTTTTTTGAGTCATTTATTGGCCAAATGGGCTTTATGAGATATCATATAGTAAAAACAATAAGTGAATTCATTCAAAGAAACCAAACTATACCTGTCGTGAATAATCAACGGAAGCTCAACTCAATAGAGCGTCTTGCTGTGGAGCCTCAACGAAAGAAAAGGAGATATACAAAGCGAAAAGTGGACAAAAGATTAACCAAAAGACAATTTTATTTCAGACATTGTGGACAGTGTATGAATAAATTTGAAGAAATGAATGACCAGTCCTCAGGAAACGGTTTCAAACTATTTTCGTTATAATTGACACTGTCCCTGCCCTCTAATTATCTGCCAATGATCAAAATTCTGTGACGGTCCTTATAAATCACCAGTCTTAACTAGAGTGATTCACGGGTTTTAAGATCTTTTATGTCGAATATCCTTACAGTGCTTTCGAGTGTGGGACTAATATAAAACATAATTCTGGGTTACTCTGACTTGAAACCTATGAAACCTTGAAACCTATGAATCATAGACTATGATATATTGCGGAAACCTGCGCTCCATAAGTTATGACCATTTTAAAATGGCATGTTTAGCGTTACAGAGATAGGGAAAAATCGAAAAAAATTTCGAATAAAAGAAATACTGTTTGGGATTTTTATAAAGTGACTAACTGTGATGATACCTTGTGGAACCAGCTTCACCGCACCAATAAGATTTATCCGATCACGTAATTTTCGTGGTAAAAGTTCGGCTTTGAAATTTGGTCGAGAATACATTATCGAGAAAGACCGTGATTTACACTAGTCTTAACTTAATTCCATGTTGTTTGAAATCGACGAAAAAGTCAAGTGTGATAATTGCCGTAAATGGTATTGCAATACATGTGCTCCCGCATCGTCATATGCTTCAGATGGTAAATTTTGGTGCACCCAGGAACGTTTCTCAAATTCTTACTGACATATGTTATCGTTTTTGTCTGCGCCAGCGAAAGAAATGTCA
Organism: Oikopleura longicauda; assembly: GCA_004367895.1. NCBI lineage: Eukaryota > Metazoa > Chordata > Appendicularia > Copelata > Oikopleuridae > Oikopleura > Oikopleura longicauda. Next base: position 10,957 of record SCLD01091881.1, on the reverse strand, counting down.
CCACATTTCAATTATTATTCAAAGAAAATTTGTTGAACAAAAAAAGTGTAAAGAAAACTGTGTTGTCGATAAGTTGTACGACGAGATTTGGAACTGTCCAAATGATTGGTGCACATATTTCATTGGTAAGTCTCACCAGGGATCGCTGACCTTGGAGTCTGAGACTCTGAGTTGAACCGTTTGTTTCTTAGACCACTCGGCAAATGAGACCTTGAACTTGCTTCTCAACTTGTGTGAGAGTCAACTGGAGTTTTAGGTTCAGGGATCGGCAATGGAATGTTGTCCAGTTATTCTTTTCTTGTTCGGGTGAAAAAAGATTTTGTCAATTTTTTTTCACAAATTCAAAAACGATATTCGAAAGCTTATCTTCTGGACATAATAGTGGATGACCGTGACCCGTGTTGAGGTTTAATTTTTTTGGTCTTTTTTTCGAGCGTGTTGACTTTGGCCCGCATCGATAAACTGTTTATTCAGACATCTCCGACAAAGAAATTAACCAAGTTAAACTTTCAATGAAACGCCACGCCAAAAAATGTACCGAAATGTTCGCAAAGGGACTAAGACTGGTTCATTACTATGGAAAAGTGCCGAACAGATATGTTTCAATCGCAGATCATGGACTCGCTCTGGATCAAACAATCTGTAAAACGGAAAGAATCGACTGATGAGTCATAAATTATGACTCATAATATGTGACGCGATAACGACCTAGAATCATTGTTAAAATATAATTTATCCTATCAGCCACCCTTGCATCTTCAAAGTCACCCCACATGACCCATAAATGACCTTTCACTTCTGTTATTTATATCAATACTGTGCCATTTTCATGCCAAATGAATTATTAAAGGGAAACAAATTATTGTGTGGTGCCAAATTCATGCCATTTCATTGCGTGGACTCAAAAATGACCCTTTCCTGAGTTAAAGTGAGTTCAACCTTTATTTCGAAATCAAATTTTCGTGTTTAAATTAAAAACCGCTGGTTGAACCACAAGAAAACCAAGGAAGTAACCAAATTTGAACTCGACCTTTTGATGATTAAAGCCAAAAAGACAAAAATTTTCCAACGCAGCCACGGAAGTTGTGAAGCTTAATTCAAGTTTATTTCACGCCGAGATTCCCAATTCATACGACGAAAAAACCCTACGTCCCTGAGTTTCCGATTCGTTGAGGTCATTGGTGGGCACTCGAGATCTCATCAAACCTGAAAAGGGGATGCAGGTTCGAGAAAAGATGCAAAAAGTAACCTTTAAAATAACACTCTATAAATGGTAGGCTATAAATTATAGCCTATAATTGATAGTATTTTAAAAAGGGTATAATTTTAAAGCCTATATATAGCCTATGACATTCAGTTTTATCTTATCGATGAGAGAATATATATTTTGAAAATGCGGAGACTGTAAGTTCGATCTTTACTTCGGGCAAATTTGATATGCCATGATCGAACTTCTTGTCTTCAATATACTAGATGTCTTGCATATCCATATCGGTGTATTAAGTTAAATAAGGTAACAGGTTAACAAGATAAATATGATGTTCACCAACAACTTAAACTTTATCTATTCCTGTACCGTACAAGTTGTTCGCTAAACAGTTAATCAGCTGATTGTGGGTCTGTTACGTAAGCAACTGTCTAATTCAGAACTGTCCGATTATTCGACTCGATTATTTGCGCTGAATTTATACAGAAGTTTGCTTGATGCTTTGCTGAAAAGCGCAAGAGCCCTTTTGAATTTCATAGGGGAGAGGGGGTCGATATGATATGCTGCATATCAGATTGTATGACACTTGACTTTATATTGTTCAGTACTTGTACTGCATTTTTTCCAAAGTGTCACACTTTAGCATGTACGAACCTTAACTGAAGGCCACACTCTGATATGTGAATCACATAAGGTGACCGCTCCGCAGGTCTTGACAACATGGACAGTTCATGATGAACTAACTGTCTTCGTTTGCTCTTCGTCAAAAATGGCCATGAAACTGTTTTTTCAATGTATATGGTTTCTTCTATTGTGAACCCAGTAGCCTTGTTCTGAGTGGACTTGAATTATACATAAGAATCCAAGCATATAAAACCTTTGAACTTCTGATATCTAAAACTTAAAAAGTACTTCAAAATAAAATTGATAAGAATCAACGCAGAAATTACCGAAATAATTTTAATTTTGAGAATTGGACAATCCCTATATCTGATCATCAAAAAGTCCCTTGTTGACTCCGGACAATTACGAAAATGCAGTTTTTTGAATGTGAGTTTCTTTTTATACTTAGATTTTCTATATTTTATTTGGGTAGTCGATCGCGATATTTTGAACTGTTGGTAGTCCAGAAAAATCAGGTCAAAATATACGTACTAGACGGTCTGACTTTTACTGCTTCCGTTCTAGATCACCGGGTTGCCACACAGCGTGCTTTCCGATTTTTTCCAGAGGGTTTTTTAGAAAATTTTTCCCAGAGGCGTTTTTAAGACTTTCCGGATTAGTAAATCAGGGTTGAAGAATCTTATTTGTTTTTTGAAATTTTACCTTTACAATTTTCCTTTCCAGTTACGAAATTCAGAATTAAACTCTTTCAGTGATACCACCCTTTATCATTATTCAGTTTTTGCACTCGGAATGGTTTCGGCGAATATGGGCAGTTCTTTATCTGATTATGTCAACTCAGTCAGGTGATTTTTCAGATTCTCTAGGTGACAAAATGCCAGTGCCCGAAATTTATCAATTCGGAGTACATTATAAATTTATTTAAATTTATAACATATTAAACGGAATAAAATATCATATTCTGCGCACAAAGAGGAGAAAGAGGAGATCTCTCCGAATAAGCAATATAGAGGGCGCCATTTTAGAGAATATGATGTTTTATTCAGTTATAGAGGATAAAATATACTTTAGAAATAACCATGATAGCACACAGAAAATAAACGATTTCGCAACCGATTATTTTTCCTCTGGTCCAGATATTTCTTGGTTCGCCGATGTTTTAAAACAGCACGCAGATGCAAAATTCTTGGCCGACGAGAGCAGATAATTCAAAAATTTTCATGGTTTTTAGCTGTTGAACTTGAATAAATGAGCACCATCAAATGACTCACTAACCATGACACCCAACCATGTCACCATATCACCAAACCATTTAACCATCATGTCCTGTTCATTCTATAATTTCAAAAAATCAGTTGAACTCATAGCTTATCAAAATCGCGATTTCTTGCGTCCATGGCGCTGGCCCTAGCTATCTTCAGAGTCTAAAGTTCAGATTCTCAAATCGTTGTAGATGGCTCGACCGGGATAATGTCAAATACTTCGTTTGATATGTTCACACGATATGTTCGTATGATTAGAATTAGTTCATGAGGGTTCCATTAAGCTAAAAGACATAAAACGATAAGGGAGTTAATGAATTTAAGCTCCATGAACCCCCCGAATGTTTCATTAACCAAGAACTAATTATCTTATTATCAAAACATTGCCCAGGCGTCTAAGGAAGTAAGATGGATATGTTCTACAACTCCTTCGAATCGCGGTCCCGTATAAACCGTGTCAGAGCTGGTCAGAAGTACCGTTTTTGTTTGTCATGTACGTTAAAAACGTTCGCTACATTGTTTGGTACTCAAATAGTTCAATAAATAATTTTCTCATGTGAAAAAAGAACAGAAAGGACAATGTTCAAAGTAGGACATTTCAAATTGAAAATCAGTTAATTTATAAACAGACATCGAAAATCAAATAAAAAATTAGCGTCACAGTAAAAAGGTTTGGGTCAAATACTGAATTCGAACTATTAAAATTGTATCAATGGTTTCAAATTCGTTGAAATTGGACGGTCTTTGAAACTGGGTGGTCCGAAGCCTTTTGACTCCAAAGGGACTTCCGGAGGAGTGTCATCCAGTAAATATCTTTTGAGCAATTCAATTGAGACCAAAACAAAAATCGTTTTCAACCAGAAATAAAGCAGGATAGAAAGCATACGCACTTTTCGGGCTTTTTCAACAATATTCTTTTTTCACTTTAGATGATTAAAAATATTCCTTTGGCGGGAAGGGGGGTTGATGACTAATCTCTTGTTCTTTTTTATTTGAAAAATGAAGTGGCGATTTTGTTGTTCTAAAGAAAACTGGATATTATTTATAAGTAATGAGCTTTGAAGTTATAGCCCCTCCTTAAAACTGGAGTCACTATAAGTGATAGAAGACGGTCGATATGCTGAAACTGGAGGTCCAATATTGAAGTCCTATCGAATCGATAAAAAACACTTTTACGTGAATTAACCGTGATAAATAACACGGTATGATTCGTTCGCGGTTGGTTTTTCTTACCGCCCATGCTCTCCCTTAGGTCACAAGTCCCGTGAATGAAACTGTTACTTACAATGAGCCAAAACCACCCATAATCAAGGAGATATTTCCATTCAGAATAGCATTATGTCCTTCTCTCTTATAAAGCATATCACCAGCTTTTGCCGGTTTTACTTTAGAAGCAAATAAATGACACATCGAAATAGATTTTAAATCTTCTAAAATAGAACCTTCCTTGGGTCCATTCGCCATTTCGATATTCTGCAACTGTTCGTATTTCAGCTTTGCCATCGTTACCTCCATAGATGAAAACACTGTTACCAAAAGAAACTGCAGCATAATCAGCGATCCTGAAAATACGATTTCACAAGAACTTTTCAGGACTTACGGGACGAGCTGACTATACATTAGTCTTAATCCCGACGGGACGAGATGGCAGTCTACTGCCAAGTGATTTGTTGTGTCCTTTTGCAGGCCTCCAAGGACGAAGTTCGTCCATCCGTCCGCATCCGTCCAGATATGGAAAATACTGGCATCCGGGTCCGTCTGTGTCCATGAGGTGGATAAACATGTGGTGATATACACCGTGTCTATGGAAGCCTGGTCTTTTGGATGCTTATAGGTCAAAACTGACAAAACGTATGTATTCTCCGCGTTCAAAAAATTCTACCTGATAGGTAAGAAATTCCAATTTCCGGTTCACTGCCGAATAAAATTCCCCCGAAAAATGTTCGGAAAATTAATATGTATATCATATATGTATATTATATCATATATGTATACAGTATATGTTAACGTAAATAAGTTCCTTACCTTTTGCTGAAAGGATAGTCAGCTTCAACTCGCCAACTATTTGTTTCCAAAGAAAATGATTCGGCAGTATTTCCAAGTGTGTTGGAACTATGTCCGACGACAAATGGATTCCCCTCATATGTGGAAAGTTTTGCATAAACGTGACTTTTGCAATTTCAATAACGATACCACGCGATTATAGGCCGCGATAATTGTGGTCGCTCCAGATAATGTAAAATTAGAATTACTGTCACTATATTAGCGACCTGTCAAAAGAGTGGCAATATCAAATAATGAGTGAAGATTAATGAAAAGCGTCCCTGTAAACAGAATTGACTCCGTCACTGAATTCAGTACCATCGAATATCCAGCATTTATCCTTTAAATTTTACCCATACGGACCAAACCCAATACACATGAGTCAAGTGACTCGATCAAAAAATTAACATAACCAAATTCACTCAAGCTTGTTTCCGAGTACAAAAATGAGTATTGGGGTAAAATTCCTTTTGATTAAGGGTGAAACACAAATGAACACGGTCTGCATATGTTCCACAGGATCCAAAGTTGAAATCAAATGGCAAATCGGACTCTCTATTCAGCCAACAATCAGTTATTTTACTTAGCTTAAAATAAAATATTTAAAAAACTGTCTAAAGCCGGACAGTCCATATGGTCCTTTAGATGGACGACCATCAACCAAATAAGATGATCTTAAGAGATATTGTGGATTGTCTATTTACCTGCCGTTTATTTTGGGCGCCACCGAAAATAAAACTTTCTCCTTGAAAAACAACCGGGCAAGAACCATAAACTTCTGTGTTTGTTCCAAAACGGAATCGGAAATTTTGTTGTGTGTTACCATCGAAATCGATCAAAAGTGGTTCTTTTTCACCATAGTATGTACTTTCATAAAATTAAACATGTTTCCAGGAATCATTTTCCTGGATCGTCAATGGAGGTTCAATTTTAAATTTTTGCCTTAAAACTAAAACAGACTTCTTTTCAAATGGTTGTGTTGTTGTTGAGACTGTTGTGGATGTCGATGTTTCTTTAGAAGGGGTCGTCAAACGTTATTTCACGTGATACTCGAAATTTTCGAGTCGAAAGTCTGAACCCTGACCTTGGCAAAGAGAATTCGAGCAACCATCACATCCGTTCGGGCAGTTTTCGTTGCAAGGACAATCTGAAGAACAGCTCGCATGCGCTCTATTGCAATCGGCAACACAAGTTGTGTCAGATCCACATTGCATGAAACAATCAATTTGATCGGCCAAGCAATATTGTTCACAGATTTCCAACAAATCATTGTCACTAAAAAAATAAGTTGCGTCATGTTCAGTGTATTTACAGTCAGTGGAAGTAACTGTTTGTTAACTGTCAATCTCGACTCATTTTCATTTTAACATTACGATTCATTTTCAGCGAATACGAAAATTATGCATTCAAAATGCATCATTGAAAAAACAAATTCATGACCAATATTTATCACCTTGAATTTCTGACATTTTTATGAGTCAGATTGATATAGAACTGTTATTCAAAATAATTTCTTTCAAAACTTGAGGATATAATTTTCAATTATTTTCTCACTTTCGAAAAAATGAGGGAACAAAAATAGGTTATTCACGGTCCGAAGGACCGTGTGACCCTGTTTGAGTTAAGGGTTCATATTTCTTGGGTCGACCTAGTTTCTGACACTTAATATCATGATGACCACGAAAAAAAAATTTTCGAGCCGAAAGGTTACTTTCGGACATTTTTTCAAAAATGTTTGAAAATAATGTTTAGTGGTCAAAATGGGTATCAATCGATCTCATTTGGCCTACTAATTATCTTTTTTACCATTCCAAAAATATTTTCGAGCTGGAAAGTCATTTTTGAACATTTTTCAAAAAATTTTCAAAATGATATTTAGAGGCCAAAATGTGTATCAATCGATCCCATTTGGTCCACTTAATATCTTTTTTACCCTCCCAAAAAAACCATCAGAAAGGTTACTTTCGGACAAATTTCTTAAATTTTATGAATTGATTTTTAGTTGCCGAAATGGGTATCAGTCGAAACCATTAATACCCTGGAAAAATTATACCGTGCTTCGCAAAATCCCAAACTAAAATAAATTCCTATTGATAATCGAAAAAATTCTCAATAATAAGAAAAATTCTCAGTTGCTTCAACTTGATTTTTTGATGTCAGTGGCTCTACCAAAAAAACGAAAATCAAGCAACCAGGTCTTGCTCGAATCAGACCCGAAATTAAAACGGCAATCAAATCTTCTCAATTAATCATGTTAAAATATTGCAGAGAATGATGCTCTCAAAAAAACCATTGAACAATGAAAAAGACATTGAAGACCTCAAATGTTCGCAAAGACGATCGATTTGTGATCATGATGTTCTGTCAAAATGCAGACAAATAAAACTCACTGATATTTGTCTATTAGCTCGGGCTTCTAATTAACGTATTTGTTTGAAGTTGAATGAAATCGCTACAATTGACTCCCCCCGAAAATCATTGAAATGCATTAATCAATTGCATTTTTGAAATACGATACCTTATTACACATCGTAACAAGGTTAACAGAGTCATCAAATGGTGCAAAAGAAATACATCAGTTGATGAAAAATCCAAAACTTAAAGAAGTACTGGCTCTCATGGCAGGTCTTGCCAGTTTGATAAGGCAGATTTGGAAGCATTTGACGATCGATTAAAACTCGCATCAAAAATTGATATTCTCATGGAATTAATATCAAAACTGCAATCAGATGAAGCAAATATTATCGACTCCATTTCAAATTCTCAAATTGATGACGAAAAAATTCTGTTGAGTCGGTAAAGATTTCTCTCACAATATGGAAATAATGAAAATAACGATCAAACGACGAATGGAAATTAACATTTACATCGTCAACAAAATGAATCTGTTTTTGGAACCTTTTAGAGAAAATTGAAGAAGGAACAGAGCACCATGAAATGGATCCTACAAATGTTCCTTGTGAACGTGTTTCGGTTTTCTCAAATATGCTGAAATACACATTTTTAATCTTCAATTTGGTCGCATTGCAAACCATGCCATCGCAAAGTTCAATCGCATCAATAAGGTTTTAACCTCAGTGGACTCAGATCTTTTAGAAAATATCTATTGTGATATTCTTAGTATCAAAAAAGCGACTCAAGCAACAGCAGAAAGAACAAGCGGCTACGAAATTGGAGTCAGCACGTCGTCAGACCAGGACATCAAGGTGATTGCCAAGACCGAAAAAAAACTTATTTCTTGCTTGAATTTAAACACTTATCTTATTTCAAAAATGAACAAAAATATAAGAAGCTCAAAATATCATGTGTCTTTATCATTATTTTAAATGGCCTTTCTTGAATTACTCTCTGAATTACCAAAATTTCGGTTATTTTGATCAGCAAATAGTATTAAAACTTTCTTAGATAGCATTTATAATGTTTTGTGAGTGTTTTATAACGTTGAGATGAACTTTGACTTAATAGAACTTAGTTTGACCGAAAGCTCAAATCTGGTCTCAAAATTGGCCGATCGGGCCTTATTGATGGCCAAAAAAAATATCTTCCGCACTAGCCCGCACCCAACGTTATTTTTTAAAAGTTCCCATATTAATTCAAGTTTAATTTAAGTAAAGTCTCAATACTCGCACATCCATGCACAGATAATAAAAATGACCATATTTGAAAATATTTCGAAAAAATCGTACAAAATCGACCCTCAGCACTGGTCACGTGACTTTTCGGGTCTCATATTCTGGGTGATATAATGTCTATATAAGACACAACTTTTGAACATATAGCGGTGAAATATTTTTGACCACGTGAATAACCCTAATTATAACCTTAGTTTTCAGTTTTTGTCATGAAATTAAGAAAAAAAAAGAATATTTGTTTGCGATTTGACGAATGGTTATGGTTTATGACTTATGATTCATAAGTTATGAATATAAGCGACGAACGGCCAAAATAACGAAGTTTGAAACCTGACAAGTCATCGAACAATTTAAGATGCTGACATCATTTTAAGTGTTCAGTCGATTAACTTACGGACAGATTTGAGCGAAGGAGACCTGGCAAAGACCGAGAAGACCTAAAATCATTTTCTCTTTATTTTATGTATCAATAAGAGAAGACTCACAATTCAAACTCGGCTGAACTAATGCTGAACATATGGGAATCATTTAAATTTTCTCGAGTCAATTTCTTTCGCGAATTCTAGGCTAGAAATCAGGAGATTTATAGCGCGAAAGAATAACGAACTATTATTGGTAAAATAATTGAAAATTAAAAAAAGCATAAAAATAGAATTGAATGACATTGAATAAAGCAAAGTCAATTTCAGGCCCGTTTCAACGTCGAAATGTTTATAGTAAGACTTGTTATTAGCACTGTTCTAAAAATAATTGTTAAAGGTTAACTGTTAACCCGGCGAAATCTCGACGAGCTTTATAAATAGATTAAACGTTTGGTGTCAACGCACGCAATATAGGGATGCGACATTAGAGTTATACTTCGTCTTTATCGTTTTTGTGTTGCACTATGATCAGTGCGAGCCTCTCGGTCAACTATTGTACCAAAAGGTGTTACCCCTTGAAATTAATTTTTATAAATCAGACTTTAAATTCTTAAAAATAAAAACTATAAGCTAAATTAACAAAAAAAAACCGTTTCCGGTTCATTTCCGGCTCATTTTCGGTCAAAATTGGTCTGAATAAACTCACAGGAAGTGATACAGTATGTCAAAATTTTCATATGGATGAATATTCTGGAATTAAACCGGTTTCTGACCACTTCCGGTCAAATCGGAAGTCAATGCAAATGTTCCTTCATAAAATTTTAGGGTAGGGTCGTGGGGGTCATTTTCAAGATTCGAATATTCTATATGCCTTGAAAGTGGCATTTTAGGGTCATTTGGTTAAAAATAACCACTTCGTATTGGGACTGTTAAGGGTATTCTAATTTTGTTGTTCTAATTTAGTTTACCCTCAAATCGTCCCTTATAGAAAAAGTTTTGAGAAAAAACTTTTTGTACTCACCCTTAATCCTGAAAACACCACTGGAAAAAGTTTCAAGAAAAAAAACGCTGCGTGCTCACCCGGATTTGTTTGATCCACCCAACTTTGATCTCAAATATCAGTACCTATGCATGCTACATCACCTTTATCCGAAATCTTTATAAGTGACGTCACAAGATTGTTCAAACTTAATTTTGGAAAAAGTTTCCGGAAAACACGCTGTGTGCTCACTCGGAAACTTAAGATCAATTAGGATTAAACAAGCCTCAAAAAACCCTATTTCTGGAAAACTTTCCAGACCCATTTTCGAAAATGGTTGAATTTTTCATGTAAACATAACGGGCTTTTTTATTTTTTTAGAGTGTCGTTTTTAAGGTACTTTTCTTGAAGCTGGACTCACAAGGTCACGAGCTCTACCAGCAATTATCCACAGTCTGTTTCACATCTGACTAAGCTTGAAAGTAAGCGCTAAAGAACTCGACATCATTATTCGCCGGATTTCGAATGAAGAAGTTATGTTGACTCACTATCAAGTCATTCATTATTGTGATTTTCCCATAAAGGCGGGATGCACACTTTATTCCGAGAAAAAATAAAATGTGTGGCGGCTATCTTGTTAAGCATCAACCGTGTAGGCTACACGTCGTAGGCTTCCTAAATGAGGTCGTAGATAAGAATCCGTAGGCGAACTCCGACACGTTTTACGCAAATTACTCTGTAGGATTCATTTTTTACGCTAAGAACTAACAAGCTTAAAAATGTACCACGACATCAAAAGTATAAACCTTTTTTAGATCATCCAGATAAGCAGGGATAATTCATAGCTT
>SCLD01091870.1:0-35336 GCA_004367895.1 Oikopleura longicauda | reverse complement strand
AAATGCATATCTGACAATGATTGCTGAGTTTCAGCCAAATCTTGCTGACAGTTTGGCAATCAGGGTACTAGCGAGGTATCATTTAACACATATAGTTTCGTCCTGTACCATCAGGAGTTTCAATCAAACTGATACTTTCAAACATACTATCAATTACAACGACAAGCCGGAATGAGTTACTGACGCTAAATTGTACCGCACAGTCGGTAACTCAGAAATGGGGTGTGCATTGGTAAAACGTGTATATTGCGGGTGAAACATTGACATAAAAGGGAGAAATCGAAAACTGAGTTTGCTTTCACGTCTACGTAGTGAAACGTATGCTCTTGCTTAGCAATAAGGCTTTGGGGTAACTCACACCTTAGCAATAAGGCTTTGGGGTAACTCACACGTGACATTCACTATCTCCACCAATGGGAAAGCAGTTCTTGACACGCGTGACAGAGTATAACGCGTATGTCACACGTGACTTGCCATCATCATGAACCAATGAGAGCTGTGCTATCGGTGGAGGGAGTGAATGTCACGAGTGAGTTACCCCAATACCTTTAGTGCTAAACTAGTGCATACATTCCTCAAGACGTTCCCTAGACCACTTTAGTAACTCTGATCAATAGATTTATTGTGTATCCGCTACATTGAATCGGTGGAGATAGTAAATGGTACGGGACCCGTACTGTGGGTGTTTCACCCGCAATTTACCGTTTTGCTAATCTACAACCGCTTCCAGACTTTGGATACACAAGATTTTGATTCAACTTAGCGTCATCGGCACCACATTATGTGTCGAATATTCCCTCACTAGTGCCCTGATTGCCAAACTGTCAGCAAGATGTAGCTGATATTCAGCGATCAATGTCAGATACGTATTTGGTCCACCTAGACTCAGGCCCAAGTCATTGGGCCAAAGCCAACACTCTCCCACTACACCTCTCTCAGGGAGGCTCTCTGGCGACTCTAACTTGTCAGTCAACGCTCCGAAACTTTGGAGGATGATTTTGAGAAGCGCACTTTTTAACAGGACCCCTTTTAACATGCTATATATCTATGACACATATCAGTCAACACCTTTCTAAGCAGCCTATTTATTAATTTGTTGAACAGCCAACGTTCAGAATTAGCCTTGACCTGAGTTTGGATTTATTCTGGATGACAAAGTGTCAGTTACATTATTATTCAGAATTTGAAATGTCGCCACCGGCAAGCGATCTAAACGGATCACGCCTGGCTTTAGTGATGGTTCAGCTGTGTCTGCGTTTTGTATGTACTACTAGGCAATCGAGCTATGTCGGCTGGGCGCTGACTCAACTGTCAGCGAGTTAACCCGATGTTGCTTTATGCGTCGCGCCCGTTCAGAATCAGCCGCCTCTTGTTCGGGTGTTTTCGAAATGAAGTATGATGGGCGACGCCGGACCGGTCGTTTTTCTTTGCTTCGTTTTTGTGGTCAATTACTTAATGCCGTTTTTCGATTCTAACGCAAGTAGTTTGGCCACATTTCCTGAGTGCCTCTCTGCATGAGCCCGCATTGCAGCAGACGAGCGCAATTACTGTAATCGTGACACTATGTCCCAGTTTCAGTTTAATCGATTTCAATAAACGCGGATAAACTCGAACGAGATAATCTACTTTTTTGAAACTTGACCAACGCCGCCAACACAAAGTAATCCACTTATGACGACCATAAGTTCGCAGAAAAAATGTTCCAACGTGGCCCAATCGAACTCCATACTCTTACTGTGTGTGTGTTTTGTATTGAGAAGTGGTGTGAAGAAACCAATCTCAATTGTAATAGCTAGTACAACTACGGCATGTCATAAAGCAGTCTTATTTCTCTATTGATTGGCTTTGCGCAGTCAGTCGTCAGCGTCGTCGGTCCTTTCAGTGATATACTAGGCCCGTAGTGAAATGAGTTCGTTCATCTCTTCTACTTTGATTGAGAAGGGAACAAAACATGGAGAGCCCATTCTCGTTCCCATTGAATGCATGCACAGTGGTGAGCGCAGGGTGGTGCGGCTCAACTCGTGTGGTTAATGTGCAATGCATCCAATTTAGTTTGATATAAATTGACATTATAATATTTATTAACTTTATCGATTCGTCTGTCACCTCATAATGAATGCGTGCTGTAATATAGAGAGTGAGATCGAACCCGAGTCCACAGCGGACAGTGGTCTGCGTACCTACCGTATAGCTGCTATAACCTAATTCCAGCCATCATCATAGTTCAATAAGTCGGAATGGGTTTTTCTCGGGCAATAAATATCGATTTCGGTTTAAGATATAGACAATATTAGTTCGGAAAATGAACATGATCATTTATTATTATACTACGTACTCTTTGTAACATGGTCTACACACTTCTATTTTGTACGGTCTTTTACATTCTTCGCCACAAATTTCGCATGTTTTGTATTTCGACTCGCTGTGTTTAGAGCTTAATAAGAGCTGAGTTAGTTTTAAGCTTCAATCAGACTATGCCTAAATTAGCGGTACATGCAAATAATACAATTTTATTGTTGAAGTTGACAACATATTTTGCTAATATGCGTTTTAAACGTACTGGTGTCGACTTATTGACTTCTGCGAGTACTGCTGAATTGATGCGTTGTGATATGATGGCTGCGTTTGGAACGTATTTGACTGGTAAGGGTACTGTTGCATTCCCGACTGTTGTACGTGCTGATGCGGATGGTGAATTGGGGGCGGGTTTCTGTGTTCCATATAGTTTGGATGTAACTGCTGGCCATATGCTGTCCGCTGTGATTGGCGGCCATTGTTCGACCCGGCCGAGTAATCATCTGACATGTCCTCGTTTCGACCGCAGCAACCTTTATGGATCAGTTTTAATGGATGACTGACAATAATGTGTAACGTAATTACCTAAAAACAAAAGTATCGCAACAAAAAACGCCAGCCCAGCCGCCACCCAACCAACGTAAATACCGCTTGCCAGTGTCATTTTAAGCTGAAAAAGATAATCTCAATTGTAGGGCATCAGTTTATACGAGTTAAATATCAACCAAACGCGAATAAAAAATGCTAGACGTTGGATGTGTTTAATACCACCCGTTACGAGTCACTGTTTATACAAACGACATATTGTACATGCTGCAGATCATCTCGGTGGCGGATCAGTCATTTAAATGGACCACCAAAAGAGAAGATTATACCACGGTCTGATTATACAACTTGTTTCAGAACAGAACTGCCAAAAAAATGATTCTCTTACGGTATGATTAAACTTACGGTAAGTTACTTACCCCTCCGTTCATACCCGGATAGCCGCCGCCGCCTATCGGGCCACCCCACCACTCGTTGTTACGAATAATTTTGTGTGCCGCATACGAACACGAGCCGAGTATCTTTATAAACGTGTTCTGGGACACGGCGAGCCATTTTGACCGATTGGAATATTATCACTGAAGATCCCTATTTGAAACACGTCAGAAAACACCTGAAATAAGCCACAAAATTGCCGAAATTGATGCCGCCCGGGTTTTTTGTTTCTCTGTTTTGGCGACGTTCAGTGCATCGGTGGCGATAAAAGACAAAACTAGTGCGACAAATCCAATGAGCATCGATAATACTGAATACAGTGGCTAAGTTAAGACGATGTACGTCGGCGCCGATATGTACAGCTCAAATTAAGCGTAATCCCACTTAAACTTGACCGACTTGGCAAACTGAACAAACGTACCCATCGAGGCGCGGAGACCGACTAGCCCGGTTCGGGCAAGTTGACTGATGCCAACGGTATACTTGTTGCATTGATCGTTGAACCCATTTCCACTACCGTAACACTGTTTCCATAGTCCACGATAAGCTTCAAAGGTAATCGGCTGTCCTGCAGTTGTCATTGGAACGCTGCGCGACCATTTGACCGTGACTGTACATTTATCAAGAAGGCAATCAAACGAAGTGAAAACTAACCCAATGACCACATGATAAATGCAAAGGATATGAAGCCAAGTGCGACGGCAATTGGTCGCATAACACCCATCTCACTCAGCGTTTTCTCTTTCACCGAGTAGTTTTTAGTGGAGTGAAAATGTCATCACCCATTGTTTGCATATTACTAAGCATTATTTGCGTTACTGCGAAATTACACTACGTATTTGACAGTCAAATTAATATGTTGAGTCATCCAGCCAAATACCATTCATCGGTTAAAACGAGCTTGTCACATAATTTACACGTTCTATCTGCACCGAACATTAACTGCTTGGAAAACAACTGTTAACAATAGGTTGTAATAAGTTCGTGGTTGACACTGATACTTAACTACAGTAGTAGCAAGCAGTAGTTTTTGAAAACCAGCATGAAATTAAAAATAGTAGAGTTCACAGACAGTTATCTGCCCCGAGGCAAAACAGCGAGTCAACCCTAACTGGGCCAAATGGTACAGTCCGACGAAAATGAGAAAAATATTGCTCTTTATTTTTGGGATAATTTGGGCATATTGTCCCGAGAGTTGCATTTCATGTGGCGATTCAATCGATCCAAAGACAGGTCAAGAAAAAAAGGGATTCTATGATTGCTCCCGTGATGAAACAATGGAAGAGATACCTTTTGGATTGCCGACAAAAATCATCACCGAGATGCGATTTAGCGAGAACCACATCACCAAAATATTGCAGCTTGATTTTCTCGAGTGGCCAATGTTGGAAACGTTGCTGATGGACAGAAACAATATGACCGAAGTCGAGCCAAAAGCATTTAACAAGCTCGACAGTCTTACCAAGCTTGATCTGTCGTCAAACAAAATCAAATCGTTTCCAGTTGGGCTGTTCACACCACTCGTGCGACTTGAGAGTCTTCATGTCGATGACAATGAACTTGAAACGTTGACGCCTGATTTGACATTCATGACGAACTTAAAAATGTTCACAGCGCGAAATAATCAAATCAAAAGCATTCGCTGGTGGAACTTTCAGCCCGCTAATCTACAGCGTTTGTTTCTATACCAAAAATCACTTAACTGTACGTGCAACAATTACGAGTTGAAGAGCTGGGCTAAGGAGACTGAAGCGAAAATGATGGTACTTTACGAAGAAGACAATGAAAATCCGCGTTTTCAAAATGATTTGGCCTTCATTTGCCGCAACGATGTTTTCGATCCGACGCAAAACTGTTCAATTTCAATTGACGAAGCCGGCCATGATCGTGATATGTCAAAGATTTACTCTGACGAGTACAGTGACATGTACACGATGGGCTCCAATGCGACACTATTTTGCAATTATTCGGGCGATCCATATCCTCGGATAAGATGGTCAAGTTCAAACGGGTTAAATGTATGGGATGTCGATGATAGTGTCGATGAATATGGACGATTGCATATTACTAATCTCACTAAGTAAGTGCGACCTTTTCCTCTTTCGGTGTAATAAAACATGATAATAAGGGAAGACACGGGCGCGTATTACTGTAATCTTGAAACGGTCAACTACAAGCAGCCGGGCAAAAAAGTCACGCTTCGTGTGATTGATGGAATTGCACCTGAAGTGCTTCAGGTATTTATTTGAACACAGGTTTAAGTACGCAGAAGTAATATTTAAATTTAAAGTTCTCAAACGAAACCAATAAAGTGGCTGGCGGTTTCGGTCAAATCGCGTGTAATATCACGGCCAACCCGCCGCCAATTATCACATGGTACTGGCCAAACGGCACCCAGGTCGAGCCATCCACGAAAATGGGCATTGTCGATTTAAAGTCGGGATCAACGTTGACCATTCGTGATTTGGTGCCCGAGGACTCTGGTTTTTACAAGTGCATGGGGGAGAACTTCATGGGATCGGACGCAAGCGAAATTTCCTTGGTAGTTGAAGAGGCCAAACCAGAGGGCGACGGCTACCTGCTTATAATAGGAAAGTTAAATAGCTTCTTAATTATCACTAACGAATGATGACTTACAGGTGGCACACTTGTCGGTCTGGTCATAATTGCCATTTTTATTGTTGCTGGTGCCTATGCAAAGAAACTTCAAAGCGAAGGACAGCGACGTCGGGAGCGAGAGCGAAATGTTGCGAGCACGATACCAGCCGATGGGTTGCGAATTTAACCAAAAAACAAAACTAACAACAGTAACAATGAGCTTATATGCCAAATTATCAGCGAGACACAAATTCAATTTCTTCACCTTATTCACATCAAACATTTGTACAAATAAAACACGCGCACACAGTATGTGAAACACGGGATGGCCTACAAGTTCTCAGCACAATGGTAAACTTGGAGCATCAAGAGATCAAACGTGGGCAAGTTCAAACACAGACCATAATCTGCAGCAAATCTCACCGCGTACACCAAAAACCAGTTCACCTACTGCCAGATACCGCTGTAAAAATTTGTGGCAGCTTCGATAGATTGTAATGTGCTTTATGAAATACTAGATAAATCAAAGCCATGAAAACTTGAGTGTTATAAGTGAACCATGGACCATGTAAATTATTACTTTCGTTAATGTGCGGTAAACTTGAAAAGGCGCTTATCTTGACACACAGTTTTAAACTTTTTCATCACAATAACTCAAGTTAGCTACAAAAAGTGGAGCTACTTATTCAAGTCAAACATTCTCCAGTTATTTTGATAGGCAGATGTATATTTGTACGAAGAAAAATAATGCCACTAGTATTGTCACACCGCTTCGATAAAATGTTTGACGCAATCGGATGTTTTCCATTCAAAATGCTGGCTCGACTTATTGTAGCTGCTGCACTCTGCAAGTTTTATTTCTTCGCCATATCCCCGTTCCAGACAGGCATCGCACTCCAAGTTTCGAAGCCAGCCATTGTTTGTATCAAAAAGCCAGGTTTGATCTTTTGCCGGTGGTAAATGACCTCGAACCTTAGACGAACATGTGGTCAGGACAATGTGATTGTTTTTACATGTCAGACATAAATCACTCGTTGTATGTAAGAATCTGACTTCATTGCGTTTCGTATAAAAGAAGTTTTGATTCGAGCCTGAACATTTGGTTGAGTACGCTTGATAGCAATTGCGTTATTCTTTTACTACCCTCGCCATGACATGGATAAATGATCGGCGTGTGGCCAACAAGCGGATTGAACTCATTTGGCGGACTGGCAGCGTCAATACAGAGCCATGGTTCACTTTCTTGTTTCATTGCCACCAAGCTCCCCGTGAACTGCAGATCATTGTCAAGCATGTAATCCTTTTCCGGATAGACATTATCGAGATACCACTGAAAACTGTGACATTGTAGTTGTTGGCGTAGTTTGATCCGGTTTGATATATCGCCACTTCCGCCTGGCCACTCTCAATTAGATATCATTCGTCCTTTTGGCCAAATATATATAAACCTGGTATCCGGGCCGCCTCAGGCGTCTTCCGATAAAACAACTGGCCAAAGTCATCGAGCCAAACATCAACAAGACGTACAATGTTGCGCATAATAATGTTGAAACCGCCGGGATGTGTGTACGGTGATTTTGAGCGAAACACATGGCCAACGCGACTGCACGGGTTAATCTCAATTCGCCCGCCACACTGCCAAATGCGAAAACTCATCTCCAAGTTCTCGCCTCCCCACACGCGCATTTCTTCGTCGTAAGTGCCCAAATACTCGAAATACGATTTCTTGATCGCGAACAGGCCACCGGCCATTGTTGGTGAATTAATTGGCTTCGTTTCCATCTCACTTAATAATTCAATTAACAATTAATCCAATTAATGTGCAAATGTTCCAACGCGTTCCAGTTCCGCTTTTCAACTGCATTGTACGCCGGCGCCCAGCGAAACGTCATGCCCCAGTCGAAGACACCCTTTTGTATGTTCGACGCCGGCGAAATCATCATGCTGAACGTATCCTTGTCAATATTCTCGATCACGGGCGTTTGAACACGCCGCTCGTCACCGGCAATGCGATCCATCATTGGAATAAGCCAGTGTTCATGACACTCGCAATGTGCATCGAGAAACACTAGAACATCGCCACGCGCAACACTGGCTCCGGTTAACCGCGCCTATTTTAATAAACTTGATAAAAAAAGTTGTTTGTTATTTCAATGGCAGAGATAAAAGACGCAAGCAAAACCTTAATCAAACCGTGCCGCTCTGGCTGGCGAATCAGCTTCACATAGCCTCTAAAATTCGCTTCGATATAATTATCGAGCTCGGTGTCAAGTTCTGGACGTTCCGTTAAAACCGACTTGTCATCGACCAAGATGATTTCTTCCAATAAAATAGCTGGCGTCGTCTCAAGGATCGAGTAAATGGTTCTATACAGGGTACAGCATGCTTCGTTGTGGAAAATAATGATAATGGACGCCTTGCCAAGCTTGTGGCTGGGTTTATACTGTTTACAGCCCTTACTCAGCGTATCTGAAGTAAATATTGAATAGAATGGTTCATTTGCTTGTGCTTTACGGTGTGATCCAGACGATAGCATGTGGATTACCAGCCCCGTCTGGATTACGCTATGTTAACAGCGTAATCAATGGCATAATGCTCTAGCTTTGAAAAGAGCCCTCAATGTCGACTTTCATTTCACTTGAACTAAGTCTGCTGTCTGAACTGCAAACGTGGAGTTCTTGAGTTATACGTATTACATAAAAACAACTTCATTTATGTTCAACTGTATATGAAATAAAATGCTTGGTGCATTCTTGGCTGCAGTGGAATATATATTACCAGTGGCATAATGTGAATTTAAATCACATTGAGTCGTTTCAGAGGAATTCGCATAATCGGACAAAAAGGCAAAGCTCCTCAAGAAAAATGAAAGATATTTCGTAGTTATTTTTCATTAGAATGAACACTACTACGAGAAAGCTGCGTTATCAGTGAACTTTGCCAAGCGGGGGCCGGGAGTACACGTGTTAGTTTTACATAACCCTCTTGTATTGCCTTGCATAACGTAAAAGGGGGGTTACCATTGATTTGTCTATGCAGCGAAATCTTCCGACAAACTTCTTCATTAAACCCATGCCGCTCCCAGCCCGCTGCGATGCGTGCCTTTCCTTCATCCGTGTTTGATGTCAATGGGAAGGGATGCCCATACGCTCCTGGCTCAGTGGGCCTCTGTCGCTCACGTGTCATAATTGGGCGCAGGTCGGATTTTGTGTATTCTTTGATTGGGGCCAACGCGGCGGGTCTGCTGTTACTGTGCCATTTTAGAAGGAAAATGACGACAACCAATGCGATACAAGGGACCCACTTCTTTCTCTTCATTATCACACAACAATAATTAACACTTTTCGAAATAACCCGGACACAGAATACACCCACTTTTCTTATTATGAGAGGTCAAATATTCATAGAGGTGCATAGTGTTGTTGCTATACACTAAGCAACGGTGAATTTAAAAAAAATGAAAGAAATTGTTGTCAGATCAAATAATTCACGTAAGAACCTACCATGACTCCACTATTATAACCCTGATCAAAGCACTTACCCACTGGGTAAGTTATCCAGGTGACTACTACTGGATAAGTGTAGGGTTTCTTCTAATCATGTCTAGTTACATGTACGTTCTCATTATTACTAAAATAGTGATCTGTGTAGTATCACTTCCAAAAAACATCAACTACAACAAGTCTGCGTCTACTCACTAAAACTGTCCGTCCAACTCACGCATGTAGAAGTGATTTGAAATTGAGTTAATCTAATAGGAAACTGATGCTGGTTCCCGGTTGACCATTGTTTACAACTCGTGTCACCCCTGTTACATTTCGTCAGATAGTCGTTGTCTTGTGGTAGGTTCAATCAAATGCCTGAAAAAGGCCCCACGTAATCCAGCAGTTGCAGCTAAGAGACAAAATTGCATTGAGTGGTCCAATGGGCGCTGCTCACTCGTGATGCAACATCACTGTCACTTGGTTTCATTAAACCATGCTCACTCGCTCTCTCTCCCTCCCTAAAGTCGGATTGAACGTTTTTCGACGAAAAAGCAGCACACACGTTCAACGTCAGGCGACTCGCGATTACCCTTGACGCAGTTGAGTCGCGAAAATTCATTAACGGATAAGTGGGGGGGGCGAGAATAAGAACAAAAATATGCGATGTTATTTCGGCATGGTGTACGTGTGTGTGTAGATGTGTCTTTTTGCAATAGGAAAAAATACCAAATTCAGGTATGCAGTTATAGTTTCCGTTTTAGGTCATTTGCTAAATACATTCTAATCTCTGCCTTCCCTATATAATTTGTGCAAAAAAGAAGGCTTCGGTTTTACGGCGCATTTAAGTGACAAACTTACCGTGAAATCGAAGTATAAGTCAACAATGTACCGTCGGCCATCGTCACCATGCGTGTGTGTGTGTGCAAGCAGACTTACTGGTGTTGAGACATCAGTGTACCAGGCACCACCACAATGTGGGTTAAACGTTCAGTACGTAAGTGAAAACAGAGTTATGTAAATTGATGAGAGCCATGAGCCCCTTTGGCACTTTTGCAATCTCTCTGGCTCCTCTTAGTTGTCTTTGGTGGAGGGTGGAGAGTGGAGGTGCTCTGTCAGATCAACGCTGGGGACGGCCACTTCTAGAAGCCAGCAGTGCATTTTCCCTTTTTATGGTCACTCGAAAATCAAAAAGAGATTTCATTGTCAAGTGAGCTTATTGAAGAGTTGCAGATTGAACCAAATCAACACAAAATGACGCCAAACCCAGAGAATTTGATGAAAATCACTGGTTATGCACACTCCTCGGATGACGAGCAATCTGCGTTAAGCCACATTAATCTAGTGAAGGCAGTGGACGGATTAACTGAAACACCTGGATGGTAAGAATGTGCAGCATGGTGAAACATTTCCTAAAAGACGACGAGATTAATTATGTTCACTTTGTGGGCAGGTTTGACCATCTTGTAATGTTTGATAAGGTACAGCATTACACTTAACATCTTCCTTCATCACTTACACTAGTCAAGACGCCATCCGGTTTTACGTTTCAGTCACGACTCTAATGTCAACTCGAGCCACATTTGAAACCTAATTCAACATGTCAACTCATCATACCAATTTGGATTAGAAAAGGCTTCAATCGAAAGGCTATAATTTGGCACCTTTTTAAGAAGTCTGCAGTCTCACTGTCATGATGTGAAAAGTCTCACCATCGCCTTCTAAAAGTAATGTGACTGTAAACATGAAAATAATTCAGCATGAAGCCTAAACTTTGCTGTCAGAAACTGTCCAAAGTTCAGCCACCGTTTTTTCATAATTTGAGTATTTACGGTGAGCAGACTCATCGTACGGCATGAGATAAGTAAAACAACTAGGCACTTGGACACTCAGAGAGTTACGTTCGTCTTATCACGGTTATACCGAGTGCTGCCAGGAGCGGACCATCTGATTAAGGGCTTAATTGTTTTAATTTTGGTCGGTAGATTAAAACACGCCAGAGTGTTTAGAACATTATCGTCAAAAAGTGACGAATATTCAGCCGAGTTTAAATCCAGTTAAAAATGGCACAACTTAAAAGTTGTTAACAAAAAGAATGACCGCACAATTTGACATGTGTGGATTGTTGCCATATATGTCAAACGGCGACAAAAGCGTTCTGAGTTTCAACGTTGACATTCAATTTGTTTCCAATCCCTGCCCCGCCTCACACCCCCTGGTTTAAAATCATTAGCTCGTCTGCATGTTGAATGTTGAAGTGATTTTTGCGCATGTTATCTGCGCGACATGACATGAAAAAGTGTCTCCAATTGGTTCACACACCATCTACATTTTCCTGTTGCATTTTTGAGAACAAGACATGTGTTTACCCTTCATCTTAAGCCGTCCCGAACTATTCCGTACTATCAGCCGCGCACGCTCCAAATCCGAGTCCGAGGTGTCAGTCGCCGAATCTGCGTCGATCAAGAGCATCGAGGACGATGATGTTGCGTCAACCACGTAAGTGCGCCGAGAATGGTTTGAACTTTGCGATAAGGAACCACCGCCAGTTCCGGTTTGCCTAGCCAAAGATTAAATATTATTGTACTAAGGAGCTTTATCCAGAAATTGACCCTTGATATCTTTAGAAGCCAAGACCATGGTCCATACGCGCCCATTAATGACCCAATCAAACCAGGTGATCGTGTGGTGGTGAAGAATAAATATGCTGGTAAGTTTTCGTTATTTTGTGGTGACATTCGAACGTGTCCCTTCAAGAAACGTCCCCACTCTTGATCGTCCTATAGCGTTGCCAAAACGTGTGTGGTAGGGTTGTTTGTTTCGAACGTCAAATGTCAATTTTGATAACTTAATTTGAATCGTACGTTAGCACCTTCGGTGAACTGATCCGATTCGTGTCTGTGATTGAAACCACACTTTGTCCGGACGCTAGTTGGTTGACCAGAGTTAATCCGGCTTGTTGAATGGACACGGCGTTGTCGGAAAATAATATTATATAACCGCGTGTAAATCAGGAACGAACCGCCAGGTGTGTCTTATCTAAATCTTGGCACGGCATTACTGTTTTAATAAAACTTGAGAGTTGTTTAAATTAGTACTTCCCTTATCAACCACTGAGGAGGATAATTTGATGGTTGGCGCTCTAAAGAAATCATCATTTTTCAGGAACATGTCGCTATGTCGGCCCCATCAAAGAAAAACGCAAATCATCGGAGAGTTTTGTTGGCGTTGAACTCGACCAAAAGATGACCCGTTTTGGTGGTGTCTTTGGCTCCAAGAAATACTTCGACTGTCCTGTTGGACATGGGATCATGGTCACTTTCAAAAACGTCGAAAAACTCACTCGAGTTGGCTCTGACTACGTGAGTGATGAATCGCTGCCAGAAATCGTCGAACTTGCCCCTTTTTCAAAAACGACGAGGACAATCAGTCGAAAAACGTTCAAGAGCGGCAGTAGAACATCATCGCATGATTCAAATGACACACATTTTGACGTCAAGTCGTTCGTGAATGACAAGGGCTGGAAAGTATCAAATGGATACGAGAAAACGAAAATCAAACACAAGTCCAGTTCACTGCAGCATACACGTCGCGATGGATATAATGGATCCGGAACAATGGAAATACTCGAAAATTTCAAGTCAATGCAAGACGAGTTCAGGAAATGGTTTCACGATGAACGTCACGGGTGCGGGGGCGAAAATGTAATTATCCGGCGTGACATACTTTGGCATAATTATGGCACATTTGTTTTAAATGAAAAACCAAAACACCACAGATCATTGCCGACGCACCTAAACGACGACGATGAAGTGGAACAGCATGAACACTATTTTGATCCGCGTAAGTTTTATAAATTTAAGCCCTTCTACTTCCACGAGGATCTTGGTCCAATGAGATGCACTTTGGGCGACAAGAACGTATCAATTGATTGCCCCAATCCAGAGTGGGATCAGATGCGACAATCATTTGAAATGATCACAAAACAGAAAACAGTGTCAATGCAGTCGGCTGAATCGGGCTACGATGGTGGTGATCCGATGATGTCAAAGTATTACACCTCATCATCATCTGCATCATCGCGCCGCTCATCATCAGCAACGCAAGACAATAGTTCGAGCAAGTTGAGAAGCAACAAGTTAACAACGGCGCCAACAACAACACGACAGGCGCCAAAAGTTCTGCCCATTCGAATCCGTCGATATTATGAAAAAGAAACGGATTCAAGTGGGGTTTGTGATTCAGGTAATAACTGAAAACTGTTTCATTTTTCAATAAAAATATTGTTTTCACTAATAGATGGCTCAACTGGTAACAAGCAGAAGGCAGTGGTAAAATGTCAGAACTACCCAGTTGTGCCTATCGATAAACGTCGCCGTTCATCTAAATCATCGTCAAGATCATCACGATCAAAAAGTCTGACCAATCGCAAGATTTCACCCAAGGCAGCCGAAATGTCGCAGCATATCGTGTTGAATGTATTAAACTCGAAAAAAGTCTGCTGTTCCGCCAAATCGAGCAAGTCAAAACTGCCGAAAGAGTCAATTTTGAAGAGTTTCAGCATTTTGAATCGCGATTGCGATGCCAACCGGTCGACGTGTGACGAGTGTGGTGCAGCGAAA
This sequence comes from Oikopleura longicauda, assembly GCA_004367895.1. NCBI lineage: Eukaryota > Metazoa > Chordata > Appendicularia > Copelata > Oikopleuridae > Oikopleura > Oikopleura longicauda. The sequence continues at coordinate 21,358 of SCLD01091870.1, read as the reverse complement.
TTGTCGGATTTAGGACGCATTTCGAAGGGCAAACCGATGCGAGGTGGTGCTGTTGACGGTAAGATTGTGAAAAATATGACCAAAAAAATACACTTATTTTAGAGCCCTCACAAGCCCGGGACACTGTAGCTCTCATAAGCGATACGGACTCGGGTGGTGATAGCTTAGAGATTGATGATGTCATTATTGGCTTCGATCAGCTGTCGGCGCGAACTAAATCGAATCAGTCATCATCCCCCAAATCCGACGTGATTGTCAGCACGCCCAACATCTGCGAAAAATGGGCCGAAAAGCATGGTCAGGCGTTGACGCCGGCAATGCAGAAGGGAATCAAGAAGCTTGAAGCGGCTTTGGTTTGATACAAAACCCGCTCACACATTTGTTAATAAATATCATATCATAACTATACAATTATGACTGTATGTCTCAAACTCGAAATAACATGTACTTATCCTGAGCTTGATAAATGGAAACGTGATAGGATTGGTTAACTGTAGTGACGTCGATAGAGTAAACTTCTAACGGACCGCAAGTGGTAAAGATGCAAACATCACATGTAATTATCACTGAAGCCTATCGTCATATTGGTTACAAGTATCATTGATACAGTATCAAAAGACAGGAATAAGTGTGAACACAGCATACTGGCTTATTCTCGGCTCGCCATAAGAATAACTTAGAATGATAACTTCAATGAAATGCAGATCAAACTGTGGAAGGAATGATTGAGCACTTGCACATGTAGTTTTTATGTAGAATAAAAGCTGAGTCACTGAAAGCTGCCCATGCCACCTTGTGACCACAACGACACCAAAATTGGATTACAGACAAGATACAAATGACTTTCGTTACATCGGAGTGATAATCGGCCTGATTTTTATTCTCGGTATGAGCTGGTGGCTACAAAGACGGTTCCGAAGAAGGTCACGCAGTGAAGGGCATATGTTGCTGACTTGACAGTAAGAAATGAAAACAGTGACGACGTCAAGCTTACTTCACAGGTTAGTAGTCGCCGTTAAGTTTTTAATCACTTGTTCTCTATCTAAGCATTCGGCGATAGTCGAAACTTGGACTATTCGTTGTGTTTTGTTATCAGTCAAATGTTTGACAATAAACTTCAACAAACCATACCAATCTATCATCAAGTGAAAGAGTGCAGTGAGCAGTATGACAGATACAACAGAGGTTACCAAGGCACCATCGAAATTAAATTACACAGTTACATACCATTATAACTTCATTGTTACATGTATATAAGGCCCTAGACTGGTAACGATTTTTGAAAAAAGGGCGTTATATTGGTATGCAACTGTAGTTGACATACAAAAAGCAGTGTTTAACTTTAACTGCAAAAACGATCACTTGGTAATCCCTGGTTGGAACGGCAAGAAAAACAACCTCATCGAGGTTGATATGGACAAACGATTTTGTATATTTGAAGTCGGTCGCCCCTTCCACCACATATGATCCGTCTCATGTGAATTACAAAATAATGAGTCTACGGGAGACTGTCTACCTTCACGTTAAATTACATTGTAACTCGCCTCTCCTTCGTCCAGCACCAGATCGCTGTGAAATATTTGGCGCAAGACTTCTAAGTTTTCATAAAGATTTTTCAACTCGTCTAAATGATCTTTCATTTTTAGTCATCTACAGAGTGTGCACCGGTGCAATTGATACAACCGATGAATGACAGTGATTAATGAAGCCTGTATACATTTGTCACTCTTTTTATTGCACATGCCGTACCCGTTGATCCATAACAAATAGGCGTAGCAATTCATTGACAAATAGACCTTTCAAATATGGCAGTGGCAAGGGTGTGTTTAGGCGTCCCACTCACCCCATGTGTTTTGTCTGGCCATTCATGTGGGAACTCTAGCACCTGAGGAAACCACTAAAACAAGACTTCTTATTCATGTTGCGTAAAACACAAGAAAAATGAAACTTCTCTTTTCAATCGCCGCCTTGGCCAGCGCTACCCTTGCCAGCACGTTTGACCAACCATGTGGCATGACATGCTTCCGCCAGTGGATGCGCGATGAGATCAAATGTGATCAGATGGAGGAGGCCACCGACGACGAGAAACTTGAATGCTCCAACGATGCCTTCAGACAGTTCTGGTCCGGTTGTCTTGGCGACACTTGTGGCAAAATTATGCCCGATGGTAGCTGCGGCATGAAGTGCACACCACCACTTGAGGAGGGCGCCGCCGCCTGTGACGAGCAACTGGAGAGTGGCGAGATCAATGCGATCGAGCACTACAAATGCGTCATGGCTCATGGTGCTGAGTGGGAGCGTTGCTTCGCCGAGTGCACGTGCGATTCACCATGGTGCAACTGTACCCCGCCAGAAGTCGCCTTCAAGCAGACCGGTTACGTCAGTCAACTCCACTTGAAGGACACCACGATCACTTGCTATCCAGATAAGCTTTAAATAAATGAACGAGTTTATTTTACGAGTCAGCAGTTTAAAAGTTAAAAATAATGAGCAGAGAGCAGAAATGGGAATCGGTATTACGTTAATTCTGCTTCTTCAAGCTTTTGGTAGAGCTGTTACTGGAGCTTGAACTTGAATTCGAGCTTGAAAAGACAGTTGGGTGGAACGAGTCGAGCGATTTTAACGAGGAGCTTGACGACTTCACACTAGGTGCTTTGGTGGTGTTTGACGTCGGTGATTGGTTCTTTGGTGTTGGTGGCTTGGCTTTTGATTCCGGTGCTGACGATGGTGATGAGTCAGCTGGGGTGGTGCTACTCTGGACAGTCATGTTGAATGTTGGTGCTGGTGGCGCTGCTTTTTGTTGTGGTTTCGCCTGGATAATTTGTAATGGTTTCGCCTGATTTAGTGGTTCAGTTCTTTAACTTGGGTTTTACTGATTGACATTAACTTATTTGACGAAGTAGAAATCAAATAAAACCCACATTGCTTATATCAGTGGTGCTTTTCTGGCTTGTGTTCGAGATCTGTGATCGGACGATTTTCAAGGCTGTTGGCCCGTTGATATTAGTTTTTTGCATCATTGACTTGGTCGGGTTGATTTGTTCACCCTCCCCCTCGACGTACTCAGTATTTCGAATGTCGTACGAGTCACGCCACGTTGAGTAGGAAGCACGATCGGACTTCTCAAAGTCACTGGCCAGATCCTTCGGTGACTTGCGATCATCGAGTAACCACGACCAAAAGTTGTCTGAGTAGAGCACGAACGAGTGCAACGAGGTCAGGATGAACTGCCAGCTGAAACTGACCAAATATAGACAGTGGAAGATCAAACTGAGCACTCCAACGGTCAAATTAAAAATAAGCGTCGTCTTTTGGAACGCGCGACTGCCTCTCATACGCATCACCAGGGCTGAGTAAATGCTGAAAACGAAAATTAAGTGATTTAAACTTGATCCTTGCTCTTACGTTCGAACTTTCTTGAAAGGAGTTTGAAATGCCTCCGGTATCAAGTTAATCAGCCATCGAGTCACGTGACGTAGCTGGATCAGCTCAGCCAGTTCCTTCTCAGTATGGGGCCCGATCAGCCGCTCCTTTGGCTTCAGCATAATCAAGGTGCGTTCATATCCCTTTTCAAGCGAGTACTCTTCCATGTCGGAGTCAGAGTCAGACAGATTGTCAATGGCGGTATTTAGCATTGGGTTTAGGATCGTATCCATAAACGATGCCCGTGGAGCGCCACTTCAACCTCAAGTTAGACAATATGATCACATCCAACAAGCTATACCTGACGTAGGGAATATCGAAGGTTTCTGAGCCACTCATTATTGTGTTGTGCGTTGTTTGAAGTATTGTTGTGCGTAAACTGCTGCTGTTTAATGGCGAGTTACCTCAAGCCGTGTTAAATTCAACTGATTAAATCAACAATCAATCTTTATGAATCGATCTATGTTCTAGAATATTTTTCGTAACAGTTACAATTATATCCCTCTACCGGTCAAAATCTGATCTTAACAAGCTTTTTAACACGCTAATAAGTGATAACTTGCTTATAGACATCACGTTTGCTGCATTACAAAATGTTTTATGAGGTCAATAAAACAACTCTGCCGACATAATGTCAATTTTTCAATACGTGCACTGGGTTAAACCATAAATAAACCAAGCGACTTATAAAAATCTGATCCTGGCATTTTATTTTTCAGACGCGTCATGAGAATTGTACTTGTGATCAATGTACTTGCCCTAACGTCTGCTAAGTTGCCAGCACGATTTCGTAAGTCTAATAACTTTGCCTTGCTAGTGAGTTATGTTAATAGTGAAAACGGGCAGACTGCGTGAGGGGGTCCGTTTCCCCAATATGTCAAGCCTGAATTCCCACATGGGTAGAAAACATCAATTTACCTTTCATCGTGGACCGTCGTTTCGCTCTGGTACCAGTTACTTTTAGCGGCATCTTTCAGTTCCACTTCCAAATGGATAACTGTTGAGCTAAAATGAACTTATATTTCCTGAGCTGGTTATTCCTTGATTTTGTTTCCTTTTTTGTCAACGAAAAGTAAAATCTCCAGTTAGCACAACATGTTGCACAAACAAATTGCACGCGAAAGTTTGTGGTTTCTATCTTAAGGTCTTCTGAGCTAAAACTTGCGGCCAGCGCACGTACGAGTTAACTTGCAGGGAACGCAAAACAGGCCATCGTTATGCTGAGTCTGGCCTTCAGCACAGCTTTGACGTTACATAACATTCTAACTAAACTTAGCGCGTGAACGTGAAAGTTCATCACAAAATAGCAATTCATTCATAATGAACCAACAATGAGAATATTACTATTGGCTATTACCACAGCCGTTTGGTCGGATTGTCCCGATGATCAGTGGACAAGGCGACCGGACACGAGCTGGTGTTATCGCGTTTTCGAGCGTGTCGACGTCTCGTGGAATACGGCACAGAGTGAGTGCAACAAGTATGGGGCGGATTTGGTCTCATATGCCGATGAAACCGAGATGACGTGGGTATACAATCAAATGAATTGGAATCAGAACTCGGGCTCGTGGCGATATTATTGGAACGGGCTCAATGATTTGCATGTCTCGGGCGATCTACGTTGGGTGACTTCATATCCCGAGGATGAACTGTCGTACAAATTCAACAATTTCAATGACAAAATTGCCGATATGGACCCCTCACGCCGTTGCACGTACTCGCTCTTCTCGAACAACTTGCCACAGGACTATGGGCATGAGGGCAAGTGGTACAAGGAAAAGTGTGAAAAGACCAAAGGTTTTGACTTCGCGTGTAAAATTGACGAGAAAAACGTTAAAAAGAAGTGCCCAAGCGGTTATGATGTGGTGAACATGGGTTACGAGGGTGAAACATGTCTAAAATTTATCAGCAGTTCGCGTGAATGGATCAGCGCAATCAACGATTGCCATGATCGAGAAATGGGCGCACTTGTTCATATTTCAACTGAACAAAGCCAAGCCGACTTTGACGCGTGGCACAGTCAAAAAGTGAAGAGTTATTACGATAGCCATGAGGATAAAACACATGACGGGACATGGATCGGACTGTCGGATATCTACACCGATCAAATGGAGTGGTACCACGACGGACCACCCAGTTATACGAACTGGATCTTTGGCATGCCAGATGCGACCCAAAGTGTGTACCCATCGCATAGCTGTGGTTTCATCGAACCCGGTTTAATCGATGCAACACCAAACTGGTCCGCTGATCAGTGTCGCCAAAAGAAGCAATACGTTTGTCAAAAGACAACATTCAGCCAGTGCCCGGATGGCTGGTACTTCGCACCGAATGAAAGTGGTGGGAAGTGTATGCAGTTTTATTTGGGTGGTTCGGCTCATAAACCATGGTATGAAGCCTATCAAACATGTCAGGCAATGGGTGCCGAAATGTTGATAATTGAAGATGATATGGAACAGCAATATATCGCGCAACGCTTCAATGAGTGGAGTCGTGCTGGGGTGACACGCGTTTGGCTGGCGGATTCGGACTTGTCAGAACGATATCCAAAGCCAAACGAAATCTGTGAACGCAGCTATCATGGCAGTTATACACAGTGGGCGGGTAGTGATGAACCGCGCTGCGTTGAAAACACCAATTTGTGTACTTACATTGGGTAACTTATAATAATTTTATAATAACTCCATTCAACGCTGACTCTGATTAGGACGAATGCCCCATTCAACAACTGGGCCACCGAGTATTGCTCTTATCCAGAAGCATTCGGCTGTCAAGTTCAACCAGGCCAAATGATTCACGGCATCGAAAAACCGGTTGCTGATCATCACTGTCAGGATACGGGCAAGTGGGATGCAAAATGGATTCTGAATCCGGCGATTAACAAGTGCTTTTTAATCGGCAAAAACTCAATCACCGATGGGCGATATTTGGGTGGGAACTTTACACAGGCTCAAGATTATTGTCATGAGGTCGGTGCGGAGTTGGCGTCCATTCATAGTGCCGAGGAGAACTCGTGGTTGATACCGAGGCTGATCGGTGACGTTTGGATAGGGATCGGTGCTACTCACTAAGAGCCTAAATGATTTATCTAGCTAATGAGCAACCAAATAAGGTATGATTATGTCAAAAGCGGGAGTCGTTCCCCAAACATGGGCCGATGGGACAACTGTTGAGTTTACAAACTGGCAAGACAAGTGGCCATCGACTAAAGAGGGTCGACTCTACGTCCGGGCATCAGTGTCAATTGAAACGCTCAAATATGGTACTTGGTGTAATCAAGAAGTTGCCGAGTTCGGACACTATCCACTGTGCATGGCTAATGCAATCAGGAAACGGGATTAGGAGTAGCACTAAAAAGGTCTAATTCTTGTGCAACCATCTTACACGCCACCCTCAGTTTGGTCAGACGGGACTCCTTACGATTTTGGTGCCTGGCAAGAAAAGTTCCCCAAAAATAAGGATGACTATAAGTACGTACGATTGTCAACTTCATCAGACAAGGAAAAGTATGGATACTGGCAAAACACTAGCAATAATAAAAGTAGTTTTTTTGCTATGTGCATGAGCCCGGCAATAAGGATAGGAATTCATTTAATGACTCGCTAAGGCTAACAATTAAATCTAATCCCTGAACCAAGTAACCCAATCAACCCTACGCCCGGGCCCGATGTTACCGCACCGCCTCACGTCAACTGTGAGCCAGGCTGGCACTACTTGCCCGACCCGGACGCATGCTTTTGGATAGACTCAACCGACCGCGCTTGGGATGCCGCACTTGATTATTGCCAAGGTCAAGCGGCGTCACTGGCTTCGGTTAATTCGCCAAAACGACAAACTGAACTGCTTCAACTGGGCGCTCTTGATCCAACCGCGACAGGTGAGGAAGACCAAAGTATGATGGTGTTATGATTTTGACTGACCTTGAGACTATGTTGGTTCGAAATTGTGAAAAGTAACACCTTTTTACTGTTGAAACTATTCCAATAATTTCCAAGACAGTTTGATTTCAAGCTCCATAGGAACAGTGTGTTATTAAACACTGAACAGACTTTTTTACGTGACATATGTGTGATAAAGACTCATTAGTTTTTTTGGATATGCTTGTATGGGAGAAAAAAACTTATCTTTAATTCAGGTTACTGGTTGGGCGGTAAAGATGTCCACGAAGAATACTTTCCCAACTTCGGCCCTGGCGTGATCGACGGACCCGGTGATGGAAATCTATTGCCCGATCGCCCAAACAATGGGTATCTCGGTGGCCAGTGGAAATGGTCAAATGGGCAGCCCTGGAACTATATAAACTGGGACTCTGGGCAGCCGGCAAATGAGGGATCCGATGACTGTGTCATGATGAGAACTTCAGACGGATTGTGGGAGGATTTCGCTTGCACGGCACGCATGAAGTCAATCTGCGAGAAACCATCAAAGAACAAGCAAACAGATAATAATAATGGCATTGATGTGTGTAATGATTCAAGCTGTTGTAACGGTTGGATTGGATGCGAATATGCCGGTAAGATTGACGCTGCGGCATTTTCGTCCTCGTCTCAGTGGAAAAGCAATTCGAAAGCACAGTGGGGCCGATTGAACACACCAAACAAATTGATCAGTGTTAATGATATCAACGTTTACAACAAAAACACCGGTGGGTGGATCGCGACGCAGGATGACAAAGCACCGTGGCTAATGGTGGCCTTTGCCTCACAAAGTACACAATTCTATGCTGAGATTAAAGGCATCATCACACAGGGCCTGTCTGGATACAAAGGTCGTCCCGATTGGATGTTGTGGACCACCACATACGAAGTCGAGTACGAAGCCGCCGGTGCGCAAAACTTCATTCCAATTGTCGATCATGACGGCAACCGAACACAATTTACCGCCAATTTTGACAAAGACACCGCTGTCACTAACACGCTACCATACGCCATCTTGACAAAGAAAGTTAAAGTATTACCGAAAACGTGGCGTGGAAGTCGAGCATCGCTGCGGCTCGAGTTTATTGGTTGCCGATCTGGTTGTACAAAAAGTCTGGGTGTCAGTCAAGATCCGAATCCACTCGGTGAGCCAGCTGTCAACCAGGTTGCCGATAGTGACATGACAGCATCATCATCATTGCCGGGGGAGCAGGCATTCAATGGCCGATTACACTACGGTAGTGCCAATATGTACAACTTGAAAGACATGCAAAAGACGTTCCAGGTCTATGATCAAAAATTACAATGGGATATGGCTCAATCACGATGTGGGTCACAATCGGGTGGTGCTGGTGTTTTGGCAACAATTTCAAATTCCAACGAGCAATCAAGCGCCCAATCAGCTGCGCAGTCTAAGGCGAATGGCCAAGAGTGCTTTTGGCTCGGCATGAGACGAGTTAATGGGCAGTATGAGTGGGACGATGGCACCGACGTTGCGTATGACAACTTTCATGCCGATGATCCAAAGAACAAGGCATGTGTATGCATGTCAGTGTCAAAAAATTACAAGTGGGTGACAGCTGATTGTGAGCAACAGTACGCGTACATGTGTAATAGGCTCGAATCGGGAAAAGTATGGACGGCACAGTATGCCGACACGAACCAATATCTTCAAGTCGACCTTGGCACCACAATGAAAATCTCGGGCGTCTTCACTCAAGGTCATCCGTCAAACGATCAACGCGTAACCTCATACACACTACGCTTTTCTGACAAAAATCGCGATGATTGGTTCAACTATTTAGATCATTCTGGGGCAAACGAAGTAGTGTTCGATGGTAATCATGACAGCTACACTATATCAGAGGGTATTCTTCGTCAACCAATTACCGCTCGATACGTTCAAATTGTGCCAAAGACGTGGAACAAAAAGATTTCGTTACGAGTGGATGTTATTGGATGCAAAACTGGCGAAAAGACCGACTGTCTAGAAGATGGCAACAGTTACGCCGAGCATGGCAACGAGTTCACTGTGGCATGTCCACAGGACTGTGACAAAGTCGAACCGTTCAACGTTGTTGGTGGCGGTGGAGCATCTGCCGGCAAATACGCACTAACTTCGTCGATTTGTCAATCAGCAATTCATGATGGGCGCATCACTGCTCATACAGGCGGCTCATTAACGTTTCGCTTAGATGGGAAATCACCAACAAGTGGGTATGAGGGGTCGTCCAAACACGGCATCGTCAGTTCAGATGGGCCGACCGATGAGGCTGCAATGTACTTCGAGTCCGATCATATTGGTTGCGAGGCTGGATGGAAAGGTTTCCGCGATTCATGTTATCGAATCCCAAAGAATGCCAACCAAAACCGTAAAACATTCTCAGACGCACAAAATATTTGTCACGAAGAAGGCGGCTGGCTGGCAGTGGTGCCGGATCAAGCATCTGCCGAATTTATTTATTCAATAATTCGAGACAATAATGACCTGAATCACTTGTGGATTGGATTAACTGACGAAGGCCACCCGAACTACTACGAAAAGTGGTCCGATCCAGACCAGTCACCAGTCACCTTTCTAAGATGGGATCGTAACCAGCCCAAGAACAAGGGTAACCGAGTCAACTGCGTCCTAGCATATCGAATCAGTTTCCTTTTTGCCAATAATGACTGCGAACGTAAAACTAACTATATTTGTCAACGACCAAAACGACCGACAAATCATGTTGATCCAGAGGATGAAGGCTGCAAAGCTGGATGGGAGGGATACGGTGACCGATGCTACATGTTTGTTCAGCAACCCAAGATCTACTACTGGGCAAAGAGCTACTGCGAAGGACTAGTACCCGGACAATCATACCTTGCCACTGTAACAGACAATGGAATCAACGCGCATCTTGCAGCCAAAGTCAATGAATGGATTCAACCAACTGATCATGTAAGAGTTTGGTAATCGTAAAACAAATAGTTATTTTAAATTTCAGCACAAAATGTGGATTGGCATTTACGGTAAAAGTAATTACGGCACAATTGAATACAAATGGGCGTCGGGTGAACCAATTTTGTACACAAATTGGGAACATGGCTCACCAAGCTCAACTCTCAAGTGTGTTTTCCCCTTCTACATGACAGTGTTGGGCAAAAGGACGGAGTTCAACGATTGCACAAACAAGGGATGGCCAGGTTGGTGTACGTTTTTGTATGTGAATCTAACTTGACATTTCAGGTCAATTGCTGGATGCAGTTGCAAACAATGACAAGTGGTGCTCGGCCGACGAAGACTTTGACGAGAACAAACGATTCATACCATGCGACGATGGTGCATTTTATCAGGGATGTGGCATGATGAGCAAAGAAAGCGGCCAGTGGACGACAGACTATGGTGATAAAATTTCAATTCGACCCGAGGATGACAACGAAGCTCGCGGATGTTATTCAGCTGAATACTTCGTGTGTGATATGATGCGCGAGGGTGCCGGGCGTCCAATGCCAACCGAACCCCCGATTTTAGGTCCGGACTGTTTGGGCGTTGGATGGAGTGGCTACACCACCGAAGCAAATCAACCCTCCGGTCGCTGCTACAAAACATTTTCGTGGCATAATGAACCGCAAGATCATGGTGACGCGGGTGAAAATCATATTGGATTGGACTTTGCTGAAGCCTTGGAGTTTTGTCGTGCCCAGAATGCGGACTTAGTATCGCTGCATGGGATTGATGACGAGCGAAAGGTGTTTGATTTAATCACCAAGTACGAAGACGGCAAGAAAGGATACAGAGACTGGTACTGGCTCGGATTCAATGATAGAGGCGACGGTGGATATCAGTGGTCCGATGGCACCGGAGATGACTACACTAATTGGGCTGCTGGTCAACCAGAGAAGACAGCTAAGTTCGAGGACTGCTCAATCATTATTAATGGAAACGGAGACCCAATTGAAACGGGATGGTTTTCTACTTACTGCAATATTCAAGCTGGTGTCGTGTGTTCCATTCAGCGTGGTGCTATTCCAAACGATGACCATACGCCGCCACCACCACCATCGTTCGACTTCGAATGTGGTCAGGCTGACTCAACTCTTGATTGGTATGCTCTCGAACACAAACTTAGTGATGGTTCAACTGGGAAAAAATGTTTCGCCTTGGTTGAAGATGGTGCGTTGTCGGAGCAAGCAGCCGAATATATGTGTACCGAGCATAATAACGGTCACTTACTGTCCGTTCATCACAAGGATGATTGGTATACGATTTTACGCGCGACTCGAACAAATCGCGACGCCGAGTACTGGATTGGCTATGTCTATAGCTGGTATGATTATGAATACAGATGGACCGATGGTTCACCACTGAACTATGATAATTTCGCAGACGAAAATCCCGGAGAAGATATATTTAACAATGACGGAACTTACTTCCATGCGACTGATGGCCGTTGGTTCACGGACGACACTTACACAGAGCGATTTTATGTCTGTCAGATGTGGCCTAATGGTGTCGGTCCGCCCGTGCCAGAAGAAGAAGTTCACACCGGGGGTTGCCCAGATACCTGGTTACCATACAAGAACCGTTGCTTCTTGTTCGTTGGCATAGAATATATTGAGGATCGTGCTTCATGGGCTGATGCCGAAGAAAAGTGTATGCAAACGGACAATGCCCATCTTGCGACAATTTACAATCAAGACTACGATGCATTTATTTACGCTCAAATGCTAAACGCCAACACTGAGCTTTGGTTTGGGCTCTCGGCAGATCAAAATCGTGAGTGGCATTATGCGGATAACAGCTCTGTACTGTATACACCATGGGCTGATGGTGAACCAAACAACAGTGGTGGTAACGAATACTGTGCGACTGTGAGCCGATGGCATGGCAAGTGGAATGATGGCAATTGTGAGAATGTCAATCCATTTGTCTGTTCAATGTGGAAAGATCCGACGCTCGATGGCAAACCCGAGAATCGATACAACTGTCCAGCTGGCTACACAGCTCTTGGTAGCGCCTGTTACAAAGTGGTTCAGGGGGCTTTGGCCCATGATGCCGCCGAAACGGCATGTGCCCAAGAACAAACGGGCGGATTTACGTCAGCTTCATTGGCCTCGATTTGGGACATTCACGACAATATGCTTCTGCAGGCGATTATGGCCGAACAAAACGTCGTCACAGATTTCAAAGCGTGGATTGGTTTGTACTTTGATAAAGCGATTGACCCAACTGATGATCCAAACGCAATCAAGTGGCGGTGGACCGACAAACATCCAGTCACTTACACCAACTGGGGACAAAACGAGCCGCACACAATTTCCAGTGACAAAGGTTGTGCATTTATCAACGCTCGAGGCGCATGGACAGTTTCGGATACATGTACGACGGCAATGTCATACATGTGCAAGCTCGAGGCGACATGGAATCCGGAAAATCAGGACAATCCGGGTGAGGACAAGTGCGAACCTGAATGGACTGGACATGACGGTTTCTGTTACCTCTCACGGATCGACATTTGGAATTCGTTCGAAGAAGTCAGCAAACAGTGTCAATCACAGGGCGCAGAACTTGTATCCATTCATTCGGACAGTGAACGACGCTTTGTTACTCAACTGGCCAAGTCACAAATTTGGATCGGGTTAAAACGAAATGCAGAGGGCGGTTTTGAATGGACCGATGAAACGGGCTTAGATTACCAGGCATGGAAACCAGGCGAGCCGAACAATGGCGGCGGATGGGGCGAAGAAAACTGTGCCACTGCCGACGAGACTGGATTTTGGAACGATGTTGACTGTTTCGGCTGGAACTATGGTGTGTGCAAGAAGCCGGCAACGCACGAGTTCTGCGAGATACCGGGCAATGAGCGTCAAGAGTGCGGCTTCCCAGGCATTGATGCTGGAACCTGTGTTGGATATGGCTGTTGTTGGGTGCCACTCGACGGTCATTACTGGTGTTTCCATCCAAAGTCAACAGCTGCCTGTGAATCAGCTGGCGACGTCGGATGGGTCAATCACTGCATTCCAACCAACTCAGTCGACGCGCGAACTTGCTCAAGAGGGGCCGACTCATCCTTGTGTTCCAACAGTGGCACTGGTGGTAGCGATCAGACGTGTTGCATGAGCTGTCAAACTGCGGCATGCAAAAATGAGGAGAACGACTGGGCCAAGCTGGATACGAACTGTATCTCACGCGGTGGCAAGTGTCAGTTCAACACACTGACATGTTCTGGTGGCGGCAAGGATTATCACACCTCAAGTGGTTTCGAATGTGGTGGACCAAGCGAACGACAATGCTGTGCGCCCAATACATTACCACCCACACCATCGCCAACGCCACCGCCCATTCCAACCGTGCCAGACGTACCGGCACCAATTACGCCGAGTGGCGGCAACGATAGCGGCAAAACGGCTGGCATTGTCATTGGCGTACTCTTTGCCATTTGTGCTGTATTGGGTTTGGGATACTATGTCAATCAGAACGGCGTCCCATTTATTGCCCAACAACAGAGCTTTGGCAATGTGAACAGTGCGAACAATAATGACGGTGTGACGGATGGAATATCGAACCCACTTGATGCCAATGATGATGATGACAACGATGATGGAGCAGCAGTGGTGGAGCCAGTTGAAGTTGTCCCCGTTGCCTCAGTTGCACCAGTCATTGAACCGGTCATTGATGACATGTTTGCTCCAAGTGAACCGGCAAATGATGGACTGGTCGCCGTCGGATCAACCGAAACAAACGACAACGGCTTTGACTCACTTATTTAAATGTATATACAACAAAACAACTAGGCTGAGCATGACATTTCGTGCAGGCCGATAAAACTTTCTTTACTTTCTTCTGCAATGACGAGTGATTAATACAAGACAATCTCGTTCACCATTGCGTTTTTTCTTTATTCTACTTTGTAACGCCCTGAAACACACGTTAAAAGTTAAGTGTTAGACTGATAGGAAGCATCTCTGAATAAATCAGCTTTCTACGACTTGTCCTGGTGCGCTAAAAAATGCACGTAAAAGCCCTATCCTGAGTAACGTCCTTAAAGGGAGTCGTTCATGATAGGTCAGTTGTGTGTATTAATGTTGGAGCACATAAGTTGACATAACGTTGACGTATCATCATGAAATTTTCAGAGCAGGTACTTCTTGCTCTAAAGAAAGCCCAAAGGGCAAATCTTGAAAATCGGGCTCTGTAGCGATCTTAGTTAGAGCAAGAAGTACCTGCTCTGAAAATTTCATGATGATACGTCAACGTTATGTGCTCCAACATTAATACACACAAATGACCTATCATGAACGACTCCCTTAACACTTTCGAAATAAAATGTATTAAATTGGAAAAAACACAATGCAGTTAATGTTTGGTCATATTTTGATGCATGAAATAATATTTAATGATTAACAAATACTATAGACAAATCTTGAAGTAGTCTGAACAGACTACTATGAAGATAGTTTGGCTTGTGTTATTCTTGCTAATTAGCTCCGAGAAACTTGTCAAAAAAAAAATAATGACGAAACAAGTGTGGTGACATTGTCACGGTCAAAGCGGTTCATCCCTATCGTCAGTGCGACATGGGACTTTATTTCGAGTTTGTTCAAAAGAAAAAGTTTATCGCGTGACGGTGGTATCCTTGGAGCCATTTCGAAATCGTTGAGTTTCATTGATGAAGCTAGCGAGCTAGATGAGTCGGACTTGGATGATTTAATTGATCAGTACAAGTATCATAAAAGGATACGGGTTGGCTACACGTTGTATTTTGATGTCGATGAGTTTTAATCAACCTTTTTAAAGACTGTCCGCCGATCGAAATAAAATTTTACTACGACAAACGCAAATTTTGGAAGAGGGCCTGACTAACATCGGCACCAGCATCACCGAGTCAATGAACGAGCTAATTGATTCTTTGAATGAGTCGCGATATGAAGAAATGATGTTACTGGTTGACTTTTATACAGGTTTTGTTTTAAACAAGGACGACTTCGAGAAAAAAATGCGAAGTAAGCGACATCTGTTGCGAAAAAACATAAAACGATGGTCACAGTTAGATTCCACGCAACAATCCACGAAAATTGACTTTGACTATGATTTGTTTATTCGGCTCGTGGTTGACAAAAATGACTAGGGAAGTTTTTAAAGTAAGTCTATGTAAATCTCATGAAAGTCATGCTCGACTTTGGCAACACCATGTTTTTGCCAGTCCTAACCTATCATTTGAAGAAGTACAGGAATGGGATCTGCCATGTCGATAACATATGACGAAGTCGTCAACTCATGGTTAATTTATATATTTGTGCGCTCAAAATTGAACTTAACACAGACCTACCACGTACAAGGAATAAATTCCCTTCAAAGCGACAAACGGTTATGTTTGTGACCATGTACGCGTTGCTTGACAAAGATCTCTTTTCGTTTATGCCGGATGAAAAAGCGAAGGACGAATGGCACCGTGTCCGTCACAATAAGGCTGATTTCCTTATGAATACACTAAAGAAATTTGTTGAAAAAACGTCATGCGAAGTTAAACCTGGTTATTTATATAAATGTCGCAACTACTACGGCGAAACTGATTGTGACCGGTGCTTGTTAAACAAAAACGTACTTGAATTTATTGACGAAGCTTCTCGAGAAAGTAATGTCAGTACTGACTCGACTACGCAATCAGTAACGACGTGTAACGACTTCAGCAAGTATTATACAAAAAATACATAAATGTAAGGACTCTTGTATATATTATTTCAATATTCTGATTTGGTCAACGTTTTCAGCCACTGTTCATCTTTTCAAATCATCAAAGGAGTCCATAAAGGAGTTGAATTGGTGGACAAATTCGTCAGCAAAGGCAGAGTTTGTTTCAGTTTTTATGTTACTCTTCTTTCAAACGATTTGATAGTAAATACAATATTTATACGTACAATGTGGTCTACAATTGTTCTTAAAACGACCACAGGGCAAATCGCGACAATCCGGCTTTGTAGCGGTCCTAGTTTAAGCAAGAAGTACCTGCACCTAAAATTTTATGATGATACGTCAACTAAATGTAGTCAAACATTTTCACGTGCATTGATTGCATTTAAAATTTAACACAATGTTACACAGGTGTCTGATTTATTTGACCATGAACTCATTAGCATTGTACATTTGATTGGTCGCCTCAATCCACGGGTCCTCGTGCTCGGTGCGAAAGATGAACTCGTCAAAAATGTCAAAGTAGACCTCCAGCGCCTCGTCGGTGATATTCTCATAGAATGTGATCGCCTCGATTGGCGTTTTTCCATCGAAGTACTTCTTCGCCAGCTCGACAAAATACTCACTGGCCGCGTCCGGATCCAAATCGACGATTTTGGCGCGTTCACTCGTCATCTGCTTGCGACATGTTTCCGTCAGCATTTGGCCAATTGCAATGCGCTCCTCGTCACTCCGAATCCACTCGGGTAAATCACACGTTACGCGTCGTATTGGCGCCGGCATTGACGTTGATTGCGGCGATTCAACTGAACCGACCAAGCTGGAGACATCAGCACATGATGAGGGTGATGTTGACTGGCCAGCTGATTCGGGGCACATAAAGTAGAGAAACGTATGCTGCCGCTGGATGATATTCCGCTCCAGAAGCCACTTGATTATATTCACCACTGTCCGTTGCTCCAACATGTGCAGACGTTGGCACACATCACCAACTGTTATTGTCTTTGATTAAATTGTTAACAGTTGATTGTCATTTAAAACGTTTGAACTAACCTCTCTAAATATCTCCAAAATCGTCACAAACGGCAACTGACTTGACTCGACAAAACTGGCAAATGCCTTGGCCATTGTCGAGTTCTCCGCATGTGTGTCCGACAATGGTCGAATGGTCACTTTTGGATTGATTCGATACTTTGACTTGACAAAGATCGGGTGTATCACTTTTGCCGCGCCCTGTTGGACCAGATGACCACCAACCTCTTGCAAGTGTGACATTAAAATGTCGGCATCGTGCGAAATGTCAACGACGGCTTTGGTCTCGGTAAAATACGTCATTGCGCGATTCACAGTCGCCGAGTGATCCAATGGCAAGTGACTTAATCCGTCAATAAAATCATCTTTTGACGGGACAAGAATCGTATGAAAAGGCAGTATTGAGAGGCGATTCGCGTGTGACGGGCTGATTGCCTTTGTCAAATCGCCAATGCCAACGGCGACTTTATTAATGTGAATGTCTTTGATGCCCTCGCGCCGCCCATGGAGCACATCATAGCACACTTTTAACTGCTCGCCAAGTTGACTCCGTGCCATTGTCTTGCGATATTGCTTCTCCTGATAGTTACTCCCCTGCTCATTGCGATACTCGATCATTTTCACTTGGTACGCCTTCCACAGTGCCATTTCCCGACGTAGGTACCCACATCGGCGCTCCTCGTTCATTATTGCATACGAGATTTTACGCGTCAGATTGTAGTATGATTGGACAATGTTCGCCTCGCACGTGGCCCGGATGACAAAGGTCAGGTTCATTTGATGGATTTGATCCCCCTCCAAATCGGGTCGGGTGCACTGAACACAAAAACCTAGTTGACCCCAGAAGCAAAAAAACTAAGTTTGTTATGATGATGATGATGATGATGGTGAGATGACGTCATTTGGTTAATTCTAGCTCGATCTAGTCTATTTGACCTGAGCAAAATTCTCAAGGTCATTCGTTTCTTCATTGGTTGAACTCACTTCAGTAAAAAAAATAGAGAGAAATGATTGGCATTGTTACGGGCGCTAATAAAGGCATCGGACTCGAGACATGCCGTGCACTTGTTCGCAGTGGCAAGTTTAGCCGAGTTTATGTGCGTGTTTTTCAAATCTTTACTTTTTTTGAAATAAAGCTCATTAAAAGAACGCATTTTAAAGTTAACGTCACGAGACATTCAACGAGGCAGCCAAGCAGTCAACAGTGTCAAATCAAGCATTGTCCACTATCATCAACTCGACATTGGCGACCTAAGTTCGATTAAACAATTCCGACAGTATATAGTTGACAATTATAATGGGTTCGATGTGCTCGTTCAAAATGCCGCTATTGCCGATCATGGTCGACCGGGAGGTTTTTTAACTATCATTTATCTAACAGTTTAATTAACGTAAAAATAGCCGAAACACTGGACATTAACTTCTGGGGCACGTTGGAAATGATGAAACAGTTCTATCCGTTGATCAATCGAAACGGGCGAATTGTGAACGTCTCGTCAATGTCCTCGCAACAGACAATCAATAACTTTCCACATAATTCACCCACTCGCCGCACACTACACAGTATCAATCGGGACTTGGAACTGGAGGAGCTTGAGTCACTGGCGAAAGAGTACATTGCCAAGGAAGGTGACGACTGGCAAAAAATGCCAAAGTCAGCCTATGGCATGTCAAAAGTCATGGTCAATGGCATAACGCGAATCTATGCGCGACAAGCGGAAAAGGACCGAAACGGCGTTAATCAATTGCTGCTGCCCGGGCTATGTCAAGACAGATATGACGCGGCATAATGCGAATGCGACGAAGAATCCGATCGAAGGGGCAAAAACGTCACAATGGCTGGCATTATTACCACCCGGGTTACCCGGTCCCCAGGGCTGTTATCTGGCCGATGCTTGATAATTAAATAAAAACCTGTTCAATTGGCAACGGATAGCCGACAAAGCGTAGTCCATTGATTTTGATGTCAGTCGGGGCGACACTGTTCTTGTGTGGCATGGCCACATCGCCCAGGCCTTCTTCGTGTTTCATTGCTTCAAACTGTTGCTCCACTGAGCGCTGCTCACGCTCGCCATTGACATCCTTGTTGTGATAGTTGACATGACCTGCCGAGCCCGAGCTTAGTGAACGTTGGACATTGGGCACGGACGAGTCCGTAGTGTATGAAACGTGGCGACTTGAGTTTGATCTTGACGTCCGTGTCGCCAGTGGAAACTGGATCTGGGGCTGATGCTCGCTGGTTATGTTGACGCCCGTGCATGATAGTAAAATTGCAAGTGGCCCGTTCTCATCCGGCATAGTGTCTCATTTCCCACTTCTTTTTTTACAAATTAATTGAAAATATTTAACGATGAATAATGGCCAGTTTTATTTAAATAATAATAATGAAGAATCTCGACGTATGTTTTAGTATGAAATAAGGTTGTCATGTCAAATCGGGAATGTCGTCAACAATTGCAGCCGTCGCCTTCTTCTTCGTCACCTTCGCCCGCGTTTGGAACAGGGCCGAGCGGAGCTGCTCTTGACGCATTGGCTTTTGCTTTGGGGCGACTTGCACGTCCAGTTTTGACGATTTGAGAAAGGACTCGAGCGAGGTCATCTTTTTTAAAATTAATTAAAACTAGTTTTTAATTAAACTGACCTTTTTGATTAATTTACAGCTCTCCAAGTGGAACAGATTCGCCTGGATGAACTTGGCAGCGCGTTCATCCAAGAATTGGACGTGTTCATACGTGGATGTTCCATTTTGATTGATTATATCTTTAACAATAAGATCACTCAAACAAGTACTAGAACTCACCCCGATGCGTGACGATAAATAGACTAGAAGTTCCAAACCGAAGCGGGTGGCGAAATGTCGAACTGACGACATTAAAAAAGCGACTGATTTGATGGCACTGGGCAATTATACTATTCTCTTCAAATTGCTTCCGCGATTTTGACGAGCATTTGACAAGGGGAATGGACGCGCGTATCACCGGCGTCGCCTTTGACAGTGTGTCGACAATGGGCGAACCATTAATTGCGTCAAAGTAACCGGCCAGGAGCTTCTTGCCCGTTGTTATTGACTCCGTTTCGATTGTCACTGAAAACAGTATTACGTAATCGAGTTCATCCCTTTTTCGAGGCCATTCGAAGTCAACTTCTGATTACGTAATGGTGCGACAACCCCGCGGCGTAATGATGGTGGTGGTGGAGCTGGAACATTCGATTCTGATCGATTGACATTGACATAAGTCATTTGATTCAAATAGAACACTGCTGAATGTTCCAGCTCCACCACCATGGCTCAATATAAACGCGCCGTTTTGGTGCTTTACACCATCAAAAGAACAGCAGAACAATCAAAGCAACAAAAAAGATGAAAATCATCAGCCAAGCACTCATCGCCGCCGCCGCCGCCGCCAACTCGCTGATTCAAAACGTGGAGCAGGCCAAGTGCAACGGTGAAATGTGTGGCACCGCTCACGGTCGGTACGCTGCTTCACAAGTGTGCATGCGCATTGATGATGAAGCAGTCAAGTACTATGGCGACAAGATTGGCGCTATCGGTGACGAGCGATGCATGTGCATTTACGCCTTCCGATGGAATCAAAAAGAGGGCCGAAACTTTCCCGTCGTGGCCAGTAAGACGCCCGAGTGCGCAATTGCCTATTTGTCGCTCGATTTGAATGTGGTTGAGGAAGAGGCAAATGCTTCATTGGCGACTGAAGCAACTACAGATGGACGGTGCGATGATGTGACGAAGACTGTCAATGGCAAGGGAAAGTAAGAAACTTACTTACCATATTTTAACCTTATTTAATTCCCCCTTTCAAATGCCTTAAAATGCCCCTTATTATAATGTGTAACAGTGTCGAGAATAAATCGAAGACTTACCAATTGCTTGTTTCTGCTCGCGTATTTCCGCCCGTATACTCGTTATTCTCGCGTCCGTTTCGATTGCCTTGCCGCTTAGTGCGTGAATGTTTTCCGTGGTCTGGGCCTTTTCGGCTCTTAAAGTGGGATTTTAAGTGGTTTTTAAATGGTTAAAGCAAACCTTAAAATGCCCAGTTTTGCCACCTCAATCTTATTCTCGCGTTGCTTCTCACTCAGCCTCAGCTGGAGCATGCGCGTTCGATGTTGCATTTGGACTTTTTGCTTGATTTTGTATTTATAAAATTATTTTGAAATATTTTAATAAACCTCATAAAGCCGAGCTTTACGCTGAATGGACAGCACCAGCTGATAAGTGGCATTCTGTCGCAACTGCTCGAGTTGCTTGGTCAGCTGGCGAATGTGCTCAATTTCGTCATCATTTTGCATGATTCTAATT